>JAFEMH010006083.1:80000-136330 GCA_022495995.1 Adenophora triphylla var. japonica
CTCGTACATAGAACTGTCTTGAATTGTTGAGCTAATCTTTAATTGCTTTGTTGTTGTGCAGTCTTAACTCCCGATCAAGAGGCCGCCATGGTTCGTATAGTGGGAATATCAGACAAGAAGAAGGCCAAGAGATCTCATGGGGCCACCAATGCTAGAGCAAGTAGGGAGAGGGAGGCTGCTGCAAGGAATAACCTGCTCCCAAAGGATGTTGCTGGGATGATTCCAATGGAAGAGGTCGAGCCGGAAGACCCTCTACAGAGTGGTACTCAGTCCATGTGCGTTAATGAAGGAGGAGATGAATCCAACAGGTCAGCTAGGGTAAGTCTGAGCTCTGACCCAATTCATGATGCTAATGCTGCAACCTCTGGAGCTGAGATGGCGGGGGCCAGCCCCTTGAACGTTGTAAATGTTGAGGATGATGACATGGAGGTGGATGATGATGATCAGCCCTTGAGTACAAAGAAGAGGTCGCGATCTGAGAAGGGGAAGTCAGTTTCTTCAAGCCAACTTCCTCCACCAGCTTCTTCTCGCCCCAACCAAGAGTCTCTAGAGGACCAGATGAAGAGACTGAGCGATGTCCCTCCTCTCATAGGAGTCAACAGCTTGAGCCGCCGCTATCCAGATATGAGCTTGGGCTAGGTCGTAGTCAGGAGGGCCATTGATGTCGACCTCCTAGCTCATTTTGATGATAAGGGGATTACCCTTGAAGAGTTCTCAGCTCGCTCTGGGATGGTACAATGTGAGGTAGTTTTTTACTTTCCCCTTCTGTCTAGTCGTTTGTTCTTTTATTTAACCAACTTGACCTACGAGCTAACACTTCCCTGGTTCCCCTTAAATGCAGAACCTCACCATGGTCGAGCAGGTTAAAAGTTCTTGGAGGGCCTCAATTGAGAGGGAGAGGCAGGCCTTGCAAGATTACTCCAAGAAAGCACAAGAGTTGGCCAATCTAAGAGAGAAGTATAACGATTTGGATAACTCGTTTGATGCTCAAGAGTTGGTGAAGAAGAAAGCTTGGGAAGATATGGAAGCGGCTAAGGCCAAAGTTGGAGAAGTGACCTCAGAAAGAGATGCTGAACGTCTGGCACACGAGAAAACAAAGGTTGAGCTCGACACCGTCTCAAAACTCCTCAAAGAAAAAGATTCCTTTTTGGCAGAGCTTAACGAAGAGCACAATGCTGCTCGAGCTAAATGGAAGGAGGATCTAGAGAAGGCTGGCCCTGATGCTATGGAGAAGTTCAAGGATGGGGATGAGTTTTATAATGCTATTGTCACCAAGGCCCAGGACTTTCTGGAGGTGGGTAAATGTCACATGGCGCATCGGGCTTTGGTGGATCCAACTGCTGAAGTCACCCTCGAGTAGTTAGCTCGTTGGTTCTCTGAAGCCCAATACGACATGACGGCCCGTGGTGGACACTCACTTGTTCCCTATCTTGAGAATGATTTGGCCTTCATCGCCCAGGAAGACCAAGAGGATGGATGTGAGAAATGGGAAGCTCCTCCAATTGTCGAGAGAAATTTTGATGTTGTTTTGCAAGAACATGAGGACGCCGCCACCATGGAAGAAGAACCTGAGCAGCAGGTATACTCTGAATCTGGTGGGCCCCCAGCAACAAGGAGATGACGGGGAAGGTCGAGCTTCTACTGTCGACCAAACCGATGCTGGCTTGGACTCTTGAGTTATTCAGTTGAATTGTAATGAACAAGTCCCAAACAATATTTTGCTTTTTTGTTCTGAAATTATCTGAATGCCTTGGCCCAGTTTTTTGGGAGGCATAGAAACATGTAAGCTTATTTTGTGCAAGTCTTAGCCCGCTTTTGGGAGACTTGTTTATATCTAATCGTAGTCGACTCCATACCCTTGTATGTTTTATGCCTTTGATGTTAGCATGTAGGTGTCGAGCTAGATAGGATAGGATGAATGAGACAAATTAAGCTTAGAGGCGACTTGATTTTTGCTGATTTAGTCAACCTCAGACTTGTTTAACTTTTTGTGAACGAGATTGACTATGAGTCGAACCTGTTCAAACTATTGAAGCTGACCAAGGGTCGAGCTAATTAGAATGAAGTCGATCCTGGATCGGACTTATTTTTAGGAGTAAGCTGATTGGGAATCGAGCTAATTAGAACAGACTGACTAAGATTCGAGTTTGTTAGAACGAAGTCGACTAAGAGTCAGACTTGTTAAGTAGACAAAGCTGATTAAGAATCGAGCTTGCTAAAGTTAAGCTGACTAAGAGTCGAGCTTTGTTAATGGAACGAAGCTGACTAAGAGTCGAGCTTGTTGGGGTTAGTTGTAACAAAATGTTTGGTCAAATAAACTGTGCTTTTTATTGAAGTAGGGAAACGTTTACATCAATGGAAAGCTAGAACTATGACAAATTTCAATCTTGGGAATTGCCTCAACCTTGAACTGAATAGTAGACCTGAACCTTCAGAAGTAGTATTTGATGAGGTGAGTAGCGTGCCATGGATGCTTCAACTCTTCACCATCTGGATGAGCTATCATGTAAGTTCCTTCTTTGACGACTCGAGTAACTATGTAAGGACCTTCCCAATTAGGAGATAGCTTATTCTGCTGGGTCCTTCTCCCCGTTGCCTCGATCTTCCTCAACACATGATCTCCTACTTGGAATGACCTGGACTTTACTTTCTTGTCGTGGTAACTTTTAGTCCGCTGCTTGTAGTTAACCATTCGAAGGTAAGCCGTATCTCTCTTCTCGTCGACTAAGTCCAAGTCGATCAATCTATTGATATCATTTTGCTCTTGATCAAAGAATGTCACTCTAGCAGTAGGGAATCTGAGCTCAGCAGGTGCCATGGCCTCTGATCCATATGTGAGAGCGAATGGAGTTTCCCCCGTAGGCCCCCGAGTGGTTGTGCGAACTGCCCAAAGAGCAAGGGGGAGTTCGTCCAACCAGTTATTGCGTCGACCTACGAGTCCTGTCTTGAGTGCAGATAGAACAAGTTTATTCGCTGCTTCAGCTTGCCCATTTCCTTGAGGATAGGCGATAGAAGATTGCCAATGTTTGATCCCTACCCGATTCATCTCTGCTTCGAAGGCTCTGGAGAACTGCAGGCCGTTGTCAGACACTATGGCTCGAGGAAAACCAAACCGATACCAAATGAAATCATGAATGAAGTTGATGGAATTCTCTTCTGTGATGCGAGCTAATGGCTTGGACTCAACCCACTTGGTGAAATAATCGATGGCAATGATCACATACTTGCAATTTCCCCGGGCGAGAGGGAATGGTCCAATCAAGTCGACACCCCACATGTCAAATGGCCAAGCAGCGATCACTGGAGTTTGCTCCGTTGTTGGCACATGAGGTAGGTTGGCAAACCTTTGGCATTGATCACATTTCTGAACAAAGTTATGAGTGTCAGCTCTCATGTGTGGCCAGTAATACCCCAAAGTGATTAACTTGTCGGCTAGAGTCCTGGCCCCCGGGTGTCCACCACAAATCCCACTGTGTACCTCGTGTATCAATAGGGCTACCTCTTGAGGGTGGATGCACTTTAGCAATGGTCGAGTGTAGGATCTTCTGAACAGATCGCCTCCTTGAATAACGTACCTCGGAGCTTTCTTTTTGATAGCTCGAGCTTTCTTCTCGTCATCAGGCAGCTCGCCACTTTCTAGGTACGCCTTCATTTCTTCGATCCAACACTTCTCATAAACCCAATTTCTTGAAGTGTACTCTACACATTAAATTTTTATCCTCTCATAAGCTGGATTTTCGAGGAAAGAGATGGGCTCTTCATGTGGCTCGTCCGATGTAGCTAACTTCGAGAGGAGGTCGGCTAGCTCGTTGTCTTCCCGTCCAATCTCTGAAATCTCCAGAATTCCAAATCCTTTATCAGCTCCTTCACCAGGTCGCAGTATTTGATTAAAGTGGAACTAAGTACCTCGTACTCGCCTCTAACCTGGTTGACTATCAGTTGGGAATCACAATAAGCCATGATTTTAGTCGCTCCAAAACACTTGGCGTATTCTATGGCTGCTATCAAGGCTTCGTATTCAGCCTGGTTGTTGGAAGCATCAAACTTGAACCTTAGTAAATCCTCGTACACTATCCCAGATTCTGGTTCAATTAGCACTATCCCAGCTCCACTGACATTCTTGGTCGCTGACCCATCTGAGTAGACCTTCCAACAATCGTCGGGTAGGTTAGTGGCGACTTGGGACTCTGGCTCTCTTCCTTTGGTTTTCTCTTTCTGAGCTCGCATTTCGCTGTCTTCCTTGGTGAACGTCAGCTCGACCAAGAAGTCTGCTAGTGCCTGAGCTTTCAATGCTTTTTGAGGTCGATACTCGATGTCGAATTTCGTGAGGGCAATTGACCAGTTGAGTAAACGACCTAAACTTTCTGGCTTATGAAGAATTTTCCTTAGAGGGGCATTCGTAAGTACCACTATTGGGTGAGCCAAAAAATAAGCTCGCAGCTTCCTTGAAGCTACGACTAGAGCATATGCGACCCTTTCAACATTGTAGTACCTGCTCTCCACATCTGATAAGGCTTTGCTGATGTAGTATACTGGATTTTGAAGCCCTTCCACTTCTCTGACCAAGACTGCTGCAACTGACTTGTCTCCCACAGATAGATACACGAACAAGGTTTCACCAGTGGTCGGGCTACTTAGGAGAGGTGGAGTAGCGAGGTAATCCTTCAGCTATTGGAACGACGAATGACATTCGGTCGTCCATTCAAAGTTTTTCGTCCCCCTCAAAGCTTTGAAGAAGGGGAGAGACCTCTCTGCCGACTTAGATATGAAGCGACCAAGAACTGCTACTCTTCCGTTAAGTCATTGCATTTCTTTGATACTGGTGGGAGCCTCTGGCTCTTTTCCTTTGGTTTTCTCTTTCTGAGCTCGCATTTCGCTGTCTTCCTTGGTGAACGTCATCTCGACCAAGAAGTCTGCTAGTGCCTGAGCTTTCAATGCTTTTCGAGGTCGATACTCGATGTCGAATTTCGTGAGGGCAATTGACCAGTTGAGTAAACGACCTGAACTTTCTGGCTTATGAAGAATTTTCCTTAGAGGGGCATTCGTAAGTACCACTATTGGGTGAGCCAAAAAATAAGCTCGCAGCTTCCTTGAAGCTACGACTAGAGCATATGCGACCTTTTCAGCATTGTAGTACCTGCTTTCCACATCTGATAAGGCTTTGCTGATGTAGTATACTGGCTTTTGAAGCCCTTCCTCTTCTCTGACCAAGACTGCTGCAACTGACTTGTCTCCCACAGATAGATACACGAACAAGGTTTCACCAGTGGTCGGGCTACTTAGGAGAGGGGGAGTAGCGAGGTAATCCTTCAGCTGTTGGAACGACGAATGACATTCGGTCGTCCATTCAAAGTTTTTCGTCCCCCTCAAAGCTTTGAAGAAGGGGAGAGACCTCTCTGCCGACTTAGATATGAAGCGACCAAGAGCTGCTACTCTTCCGTTAAGTCGTTGCATTTCTTTGATACTGGTGGGAGCCTTCATGTCGACTAAAGCCTTGATTTTTTCCGGATTAGCTTCTATGCCCCGTTGGGACACCATAAACCCCAGGAACTTGCCAGCTGCTACTCCAAAGACACACTTGCTGGGATTGAGTTTCATGTCGTTTGCTCGGAGATTGGCGAATGTTTCTTTTAGGTCGACTACGTGACGTCCGACCTTAGTTTTGATGACCATATCGTCGACGTAAGCCTCCATATTTCGGCCAATTTGTGAGGCAAAGACCTTGCTCACCATTCTTTGATAAGTCGCACCCGCATTCTTCAATCCAAATGGCATCATGTTGTAGAGCAGATGCCTCCAACTCGCTTGAAATGCCGTCTTGACTATGTCGTCCTCAAGCATCTTAATCTGGTGGTACCCTGAGTAAGCGTCGAGGAAACTGAGGGTGGAGTGACCAGCAATGGAATCAACTAGTTTGTCGATTCTAGGAAGGGGATAGCTGTCCTTCGGGCAAGCAAGATTTAAAGTGGTGAAGTCGACACACATCCGCCATTTGCCATTTGATTTCTTAACCATGACCACATTGGCCAACCACGTTGAATGAGTGGCCTCCTTGATTATCCCTGCACTTAAAAGTTTTTTCACCTCGCCTTTTATGGCCTCCTCCTTATCGCGAGCAAAACTTCTCAATTTTTTGGGGTCTAGGCTTTATGGTCGGGTTGACTTCAAGTCTACGTGAACGACTCGACCTCTTCCTTGATTCCCTTCATGTCTTCTACTCTCCATGCAAAGACATCATTGCTCCCCTTGAGTAGCTCGATGATTTCCACTTTCTTCACCGACAATTGTTTCCCAATCGATTTTTTTGGTCGGGGTAGGAAGGGTTGGTGACCTGCGATTCTAGCTCGTCCATAGCCTCCAGCTCTGGACCATCTCTCGAACCGCAGGTCTCAATGATGATCTCCCTAACTCTTTGTCTCTCCTCGGCCCCAGTGTGGAGCTTCCTCGCCTATCATATCATCCAGCCTTATCTCGCAACCTCGGCGGTGGTGGTGGTGGCCCCCGAGTTATTGTCGATCCGGGAGGCATAGGTTGCCTATGAGGACTTGGTCGACCATAACTACATCTGGATCGATCGCTGTGGTTTTAGAGTGACGTGTCGACTCAAACATGACCTCGTCATTTGAGCGATAGGTCGACTCTTCCACATTGGTGATCGTTGACAGTCGGAGTAGTTTTGGTGACCGATCGGGATGCCTTTAAGTAACCATCTCAGCCTCAATCTCTAGCTCCCTCTTTTTCTTTCTCGGAGAACATGATCCGTAGGCTTGAGTTGTGCCTTGTACACATCCTACTCCAACAGTGTATGGAACTTGACTCACGGTGAGGATTGATGCCACCATTCCAAGCACGACCCGACCCGGGAATACCAAGTATAGCAAAGATAGTCACTGTTCACATCTATCACAATAAATTGTACCTTCGATACTACCCTGTGGGGGTGCTGGCCTAGGTCGACGTCGAGTTCAATCTGTCCTTTGGCATCAACTCGATGGTTGGTGAAACCCTCCAACCTGCCATCATATCTTTCAAGCTGCTCGTCATTAAGACCCATCTCTTGGAAAGTCTTGTAGAACAAAATATCTTTGCAGGCCCCCATGTCGACTAAGAGTCTGCTCGTCGTACATCCGTCTATGAGACTTGGGATGACGAGAACTTGCTCCCTAGCTGCCATATTAGTTGCCAACTCATGGGGGTAGAAGCTGATCACTTCATCTCTGACATCTCTCCTTGGAGGCACATGTGGGGCTTTATTGAGTTGAAAGATTTTGTGCTTGATGGTTATGTTGCTAGCTTGCTCCGTAATGACCCCCAAGTTCAATCTAGGTTGCCTCGGTCCTTGTTGTTCGCCTGCTGGCTGCTTGCCTCCACCAGCTTGAGGCCTTTTCACATATGCGTCGAGTCTTCCCTGTTCGACCATTCTTTGGATGATGCGCTTTAAGCCTAAGCAATCCTCCGTGAGATGACCCGTGTCTTTGTGGTAATCACAGTACTTGCTGTTGTCCCTTCTGAACTTGTTGCCGGGGTTCATTGGGGCAGGTGGGGCCAGCTCGACCGCATTCATGATTTCAGTTCGACTCACCGTTAGGGAAGTGAAAGCCTCGGGCACCTTCTCTGTCGCCCTTGTCCTGTTCTTTCCATTTTTATTGTTTCCTCCATTTTTGTTGGAGTCCTTCTTGTCATCGGCGACCTCCACCTTGGGGCTTTTCCCATTTTTCTTTTCTTTCCTTTCCTCGGCCAGGGCGACGTTATAAACCTTTTCGAACAACTCTTGTCGAGTTGTGACTGTACGAACTGTGAGTTCATAATCCATGTCTGCCGAGGAAATACCATTCCTGAAGCAGTTGATAACTTCCCTGTCAGTGAGATCCTCCTCGATCTTATCTACCATTTCCTTGAACTTGGTGAAGTAGCTCATTGAGCTTTCATTTTTAGCTTGCACCAAGTTATTTAGATCGGTAACTGTCGTCTTTCGAGCTCCAGCCGTTGAGAAGCGATCTAGGAACTTTGTCCTGAAACACGTCCAAGTGGAGATGCTACCAGCTGCCAAACCATTGAACCAAGTTAGGGCTGCCCCCGTGAGCGTGCTTATGAGAGCTTTGCACATATTGTCGTCCTCATTGGCGACAAAACACATTGTGGCTTCCAGATGTGCTATATGACTCTTTGCATTGGTCGACCCTGAATACTTCTCTAGAAGGGGCAACCTAAATCCAGCAGGAGGTCGACTGTCTCTCAATTCCTTGGACAAAGGTTGAAGAGAAAAGTCGATTCGTTCAACCTTTACAGTGTCCTTCTTCTTCTCCTCCTCCCATTGTTCGAACCTCTTTTTCATCAACGGCCATTCCCTAGCGTCGGGTCTGTCATCTCCTGCAGGGGGAACGACATTCGACCTTTGACCTTCGCTCCCGGGGGAGTTACTCGCCTACTCCTCCCGTCTCGGTGTGAATGGGCCCTTTCGATCGAACCGGGAGACCTATGCCTGTCATTCCTTTGGGGCGACCGCGCCTCTCATCCCCTGGATGGCGACCGCGCCTATTATCTCCAAGTGGTGACTGCGCCTTTCTTCTCTTATGGGCGACTGCGCCCATTCCCTGCCCCTATGAGACCGTGATCTCTCGTGTGTCCCGGGCAGCGAACCACGTCGGCTTTGGCTTGGCTTCTAAATGCGTCCTCAAATCTGGACCGAGCCTCCCCAAGCCCCTCGTTCTCGGTGAGGCTAGCCCTGTGTAGTTGCTTGGCACATGAACGGGGATGGAACCCGCCGCACTATCCCGTTATCGCCGTTACGTCCCACGATTTCATTAGGCCTAGCACTCCCGGCTTTGCTCCCCGTTGGAAATTTGAGAAGGAGCCACCCTCTCTCGATCTTATATCCGCCTTCTCGCCTCCTCTATAGCCCAGTAACTCGGCCCGAGAATTGGGCTCGCTCCAATAGCATTTCCTTTCTACTCAATGGGTTGGATGAGGGACTCCGCCTCTATTTCCAACATTCACATGAGCAACTGGACGCTTAGGAGGAGGTGGAGCTCCTTGTCCTTCCATGTGTCTTTTTCCTCTTCAGACGGCAATCCTCGCCATCAACAACACCGGTAGAGCGTGTTGCTCTACCATGAGGGCGATTTGGTGGGGGAGGAGGTAGATTCGTGTTTTCGCATTTGCATTGGTATCTCGCGTTGGTGTTGACATTCACTTCATTGAATTCTTCGTAAGCATCTCGAGACATGCCCGTCCTGGGGTTACCATTGTTGTAGGTTGAGAAAGTTTCGAGGTCAAGCTTAAGCACGTTCCCGACAATGGAACCAAACCGATGCCGCAAGAAAAGTGCTTATCAATCTTCCTCCACGTGGCAGACCGATCACCCGGCTCCTTGACCAAATCGTAACCCACGACTAGCCGGATGTGTCTCCGGCTTAGACCCTGCGTGAGAGTAAGTATATGTTTCGGAGAGCAAATATTGTAAATGAACAATGAATTCAAATGACAAAATTGCAGCTTACCTTTTACCGTTTGGTAGTGATGAAGTATTTATAGGTGACAATGTTGTATTTTTGGGGAGGCGACATGTGCTCCGAGATTTCGCCATAGCATCGGTCACGGAACGTGTCTCTAACGGCTCCCGATTTGTAGGAGGCGCTTATGGAAAGGTTTGACTCACGTGCGTCCACATCTGTTAGGTCGACACTTGGTGATTAGGTCGAGGTCGCCATTTGTGAAATGGTCGACCTGACTGGCGGGTAGAGCATGGTTCGTACCCGAAGTGTAGTATGGATCATTGATTCGGATCAAGCTAGGTCGGGACCTTGGAGGTCAGACAATGGGCTTAGATCGACTGATGCTGTTACTGGGCCTTGGGCCTTATGGTGATTGGGCCGACTTCACTAAGAATGTGGATGCCACGGTTGTCTGTGATTGGGCTTTTACCCGCTTGGCTCAACTCGACATTTTTGGTATGTTCAATAATAATAATAATAAAATAAAAATAAAATATAAATAAAATAATAATAATAATAATAATAAAAAATATAATAATAATAATAATATAATAAATAATAATAAAATAATAATAATAATAATAAATTAATAATAATAATAATAAAATAATAATAATAATAATAGTAATAAAAAATAAAAAAATATAATAATAATAATAATAATTATAATAAATAAAATAAATAATAAATAATAATAAAATAATAAAATATAATAATAATAAAAAATATAAAAATAATAATAAAAAAATAAAAAATAATAATAAAAAATAAATAAAAAATAAAACATTTTACGCCCTTCCGAAAAATATTTTCCTTACCAAACAGCCAAAACATTTTACACCCTTCCTCCGTAAAACATTTTACGCCCTACCTCCGTAAAACATTTTACAGGAAAACATTTTCCGAAAAACGTTTTTCAAAAAATATTTTACGTCGAAACAAACGGAGCCTAAAGTTGAGAGTAGGGAAAAGAGGGGTTAAGCTTATATATAAAGGATTTATTTGAAATATTTATCTGTATAAACTCTTTATACGGAGGAGTATGAGATATGTAATACTCCATTCTATATCCTTATGGGTCCGCTATCGAGTTTTGTGTAGGAAGGAAAATGGAGGAAATGGAGGTGATTTCCTTTCTTGGTGTGCTCCCAAATTTTTTTTAAGGGAGGAAAGAGCAGAAAATGAGAGGAAATGGAGGCCTCATTTCCCTCCCCTCCAATCCTCCACATTTGGGGTCCGCTCCCGAGTCTAATTTTGCAGGGAAAGGGAAGGAAAAGGGAGGAAATGGGGGAGGATTTCCGTTGTGCTGGTGCTCCTGAGTTTTGGTTGGAGGGGAAGGGAAGGAGAAGGAGGGAAATGGTGAGGCTCATTTCCCTCCAAAGCAATCACCTCAAAAATGGGGTGATTCGGAAGGAGGGAAACAGATTAAAGAGAGAGATTTGAGCGATTCCAATCTTACCCTTTCAGATGTGAAGGTTTTGACCGGAGAGAGGGAGTTGAAGAGGTCGCCGGCAACAATGGAGATTTGCGGATAGAGAGAGGATTTGCGGATAGAGAGAGAGAAATTGGATTTGATTGAGGCGAGAATTAGATTTGATTGAGGTTTGAGGGAGGATTGGGAGAAGGTTTTGAGAGAAATTGGTTGAAGAAGAAGACCTCGCCGGCAGATTTGCGGATAGAGAGAGAGAGGAGAGAGAGAGAGGGGTTGTTTACGTATTGAGAGAGAAAGAGAGAGAACCTAAATACAGTAGTATTTAAATGGTTCTCAGACAAAAAAAAAAAAAAAAAAAAAAAAATCTCTCTTATTCATTCAGGATGATAAGGGTAAAAACGTAATTTAAATTTAATTCCTCTCTATTCCTCCCAAAACTCGGGATCACGGAGAGGGAAATTTGAGCGTTTCCTTTCCTTTCTCTCCTAACTCGGGAGCACACGGGAGAGATTTTAAATTTCATTTCCTTCCCTCCCCTCCCCTCCCTTCCCTTCCCTTTCCCTCCTTTCCTCTCATTTAAAAACTCGGGAGCGCACCCTTGGGGGGATTGGAGGGGAGGAAAATGAGCCTCCATTTCCTTCCCTTTCCTCCCTACACAAAACTCGGGAGCGGACCTATGCGTCTTATTAATTTGAGAGCCTTTGGAATTAAATCCTAAACAAAAATACAGTGGTTCTATTTCTATCCATCTTTTGTTGTAGTTTTCAATTAGGACGAAAAATTACCTTTTAGCGCCAAAACTTCAATCACAAAAACCAATTCCAACCTCCACCGTTAGATCAATTTAATTGCTGAATCGATGTCTGACAATGGCGATCCACGTAAATGAAATGTAACCAATCACAGACATCTGTTCGCGGGTATATAAGCTACTGCATCCTGCAAATCCCTACATCAAACGCTCATATTCTCAAAACTCAAAATTCTTTTCTCTCTCAAATTTGACACTCAAATGGCACCAAAAGCAGCAGAGAAGAAGACAGGGGAGAAAAAGCCGGCGGCCGAGAAAGCTCCGGCAGAAAAGAAGCCCAGAGCCGAGAAGAAGCTCCCGAAGGACGCTTCCTCTACCGACAAGAAGAAGAAGAGGACTAAGAAATCGGTGGAAACCTACAAGATCTACATCTTCAAGGTCCTTAAGCAAGTTCATCCTGATATCGGAATCTCGAGCAAGGCCATGGGAATTATGAACAGCTTCATCAACGACATCTTCGAGAAGCTAGCTCAGGAATCATCCAGGCTTGCAAGGTACAATAAGAAGCCTACAATTACCTCTCGGGAAATCCAGACTGCTGTTAGACTTGTGCTTCCCGGTGAATTGGCCAAGCACGCTGTTTCTGAAGGTACCAAGGCCGTCACCAAGTTTACCAGTTCTTAGAATGAATTCTAGGGTTTCGTGGTGTTAATTTGCTCTTTGTTTTCTGAATGATTTGGAATTGTTTAGGATGAATTGGGGATTTTATTGTAAAGAAATATCGAGAAATCTGCTGCTCAATTGTCCTGTAATCATTTTGCAATTATCAAATGAATTTGCAGACGTTTTTTCCACCAAATTATAATTGTTAAAATTAGTAAAATCCGGTGATTTTGATATAAAGTCCGATTTTGTATGAGTCTGTGTGAAATTCCGGGGTAAATTGCATTAGAATGTGCAAATATCTATACTAATAAGTTGTCAGTCTGCAGTTTCTTTTCTAGTTTGATAACGTCACGTGTTTTGTTAGAAATTTGAATTACTGTTACTCCCTTTGATTCATAACATTGTTTTAAAAAAATGTGTTTTACTTTTGTTTGTATATTGTATTATATTCCCTCTGTCCTAAAATGTTTGTCTCATTTGACTTTTTTTATTATGTTTGTTCCATTTGATTTTTTTTTATTGAACTTTGACCACAAATATATGACAATTTAATTATGTTCATGAAATTCTAAAAATTCTTATTGATTCACCATTAAGGGTGAGTTTGACATTGCTTCTGATTTCCTGAAAGTGATTTTTCAAAAGTGATTTTAGAAAAATCGATTATTTGTAATAAATACTAAAATTTATAAGTATGTTTGGATAGTATATGTTCAAAACTGATTATTAAAGATAAATACCAAAAATGACCTTTATAATATATATCTCGATATAATAAATGTATAAAAGAGATAAATGTTATTATTATAAAAACAATACAAATAACAATTTCTAAGAATCACTTTTAGCAAAAGCTGGGTCATAGCTGCTTCTACGAAAATACAGTTTTTTTGCGTTTTAACAGCTTAAAATCATAATCAGTATTGTTATCCAAACGCTATTAAAAGTGATTTTGAGTTTCAAAAGGGATTATAAGCTACAAAAAAGCACTCCCAAACTCACCCTAATAATATTATCAACAACAACTTTTAGAATTTCATGAACATGATTAATCTCTCATAAATTTGTGGTCAAAGTTCAACAAAAAAGTTAAATGAGACAAACATTTTGGAACGGAGGAAATACTAAAATAGCAATAAGATGGAAATGGAAAAAATAAATTGGATGAAGCAAAAAGGAAAGTGGAACATTTATTATGTGAAATGTGGGCCATTGCATTTGATCTGACTGTAGAGATTCAATATGGGTCATTTTAGGAATTTTGCCTAAAATGGTATCAGAGCAGAACCTTGCCTACGTAGCGGGATCAGGATTCAGGCTCGGATCGTTACAATTACCGAGTACTCCACTGTTGGCGCACGGAGCTCTCCGAGTGGAGCTTCAAGATGAAGAAGGAAGGAAGATGTGCCACATCTAGCACAAGTTTAAGTTGCACTATCCCCCCTTTTTAGTTTGTTTTTGGTAATTTAAAGCATCTCTGCTGGAATATCATGGAATATTTCTTTTTTTCATGCAAGATTTGTAGTAGGATTGTTGGAGAAACTTGGTGGTGCAAAATTTACACCGTTTTTAGTTTGACACTATACACTACTGTACCACAAGTGATACAGTATTTACATCTGACATGATGATGACGTCATCCAAGCATGTAAACCGTTGAATCACTTGTGATACTGTACGAAAAGTGATATAAGAGATTTAGCCTCATTTTTGAGGGATAGTGTAATTTCTACGTTAAAAGATTTCATTTTGAACCTTTAAATGCTGCAATCTATTGGGGCATGTCAGCCATATGCAAATTTTATTCAATGAGGTAAGAAGAACAATATGGAAGGTATCAGTCCCTTGGTTTTGTGTCTTTATGGCTGACTTTTGCCACTTTGTTCAAAGGCCCTGCAATCATTTCTCCATGCTTAAGTACTGATATTCAGCGCCTCTTTATACCTGATTCTTCAGTTTCCAATTCGCAGCGGATAGTGAAGCTGTGCATTTTTGAACATGGCCTCCCACAGATGAAACTGTAAGTTCCCATTCCTTGATTTTCTATTGTCACACATTACTTTTGCAGAATATATGAACTGATCATTTATATGTCTCAGGCTTTCAGCAGATTTTTTTCTCATTTAATTATTTTACAAAAAAAATATTTTCCTAAGTGACATGCCTTGAAAAGTATTTTCAACAAAGGGAATAAGGCCAATCAGACTTTTAAACCCTTGTACTATTATGAAGCTGCGGTTTTAACCATCGTTGTTTATTTTTGACAATTTTAACCATCCTTCTAATATTATGCAGTCATATTAACCTTATTCTCAAACTCCGTTAAAAAAATCTAACTTTCGTTAAATAATTTAACGAAACATAACAAGATTATAACCTAGATGATGACTTGATTATAATTTTATGCATGTATCGCGGACATATATTTACTCCGTTAAAAAAAGCCCCTAGTTTCTCACTCTATGTTGCGCTCTTATCGTTTTTAGGGCTTTTTTTTTCCTCTGACGTAAATATATGTCCGCGATACATGCATAAAATTATAACCAAGTCATCATCTAGGTTATAATCTTGTTATGTTTTGTTAAATTATTAAACGAAAGTTAGATTTTTTAACGGAGTTTGGGAATAAGGTTAATATGACTGCGTAATATTAGAAGGGTGTTAAAATTGCCAAAAAAACAACGATGGCTAAAATAAAGAAATTCATAATAAGATGTTTAAAAGTCTGATTGGCCAAGGAAGGAATAAAATGAGATTTCACACTCTGCAATAAATGTGGCGAATCTAATTAAAGAAGAATTTAATGACCGGTATAAACATATAAAATATATATATTGAACAACGTTGGGCTTACACAATTGCGCCCGTGGCCTAATGGATAAGGCGCTTGACTTCTAATCAAGCGATTGTGGGTTCGAGTCCCACCGGGCGTGATTGTTTAATTTTTGTTTTTTGTTTTGGTTTTTCCCCAACATCTTACTTTCACTTACTTCCTCCGTCCCAAAATACTTTACATTTTTCCATACAACTTTGTCACAATTTACATAAACTAGCTTTATTTATGATTAAATATTTGTCATTGTAAAATGATTTAATTACTTTGATACTTGAAACATTCAAAGGGTAGTTTAATATATTTGATATGTATTAATTGTTTTTCTTAATACGTTAACAAAGTGCTAGAACTACAAGTATTGATTGTTTAATTTTTGTTTTTCCCCAACATCTTACTTTCACTTACTTCCTCCGTCCCAAAATACTTTACATTTTTCCATACAACTTTGTCACAATTTACATAAACTAGCTTTATTTATGATTAAATATTTGTCATTGTAAAATGATTTAATTACTTTGATACTTGAAACATTCAAAGGGTAGTTTAATATATTTGATATGTATTAATTGTTTTTCTTAATACGTGTACAAAGTGCTAGAACTACAAGTATTTTAAGACGGAGAGAGTATTTCAATTTTCATTTTTAATTTTACTACCAAATATTGTTCCTGTGGGTTCGAGTCCCGGGGAGAAAGTAATTTATTAATTTATGTGTAAATTAAAGAAACTTCGACTTTGCACAAAGACTTTATTATATGTTAGACACGTGATTTATTATCCCTAACTAACTGATACGTTCAAATTGGGATAAGGGGAATTTGGAGGATAAGTCAAATAGAGAGTCTTATGTGAATGAGACTCTATGACTTAGTCCAACCAGTATTCTATAAATCAGGTCTCTATGGGAACCAACTTATACACAACACGTAATATTTCATATACTCCTCAAACACAGATCTGGCAACCATCAAGTGCCTGGAATTTGAGAGTGGAACAACATTCAATATCCATCTTGTGATATTGAATCGGACGAGAAGATGTGGTGATTGCAGAATCAAGACGATCGTGGTTTGTAGCACAAGCGAAATCTTCCGCACAACGAGCTTCAGATTTAATCTATAAGGTATTTCAAGAACTCGTAGATAACTTATGTGTTTTCCTTCATTGGTATCAGAGCCTCAAAGCTTGATGCTCACCATTGATGTCTTGATTGCATAATTTTTGAATTTTTCGAATCTATTTTTCACCAACTGGGTTTGATGATTTCGAAATTCAAATCTTGTCCGTTTTCTGTGTTTTTGATATCCATGCGTAGATAATAATGTTTAGAATAACATACTAAAAATTCATCGAATTCGGCCATGTAAATTTTGAGTAATTGCAGTTTTAAGTTTCGAATATTATGATTTTTTCGTGATGTTCATGGCTGTTTTTGATGATGTTAACGTCAGATCTGATAAAAAGTGTTAACATAAGTTTTGTTCTACGCTGTGAGATCTTTCTGTATCCACTTTAATTATTTAATTTGGACTTAAATCAAGAGAGTTATGGTGTTATAAAGATGGGTCGGTGAAATACGTTTTTGTCAAAAATCCTAATTTATTTTGAGAAAGACGATGAACAGTAAGCGTTTGCTTTGATGTATGTGTATTGTGTCTGTTTCATGGGTTTTTTTTCAATATTATCCATTTAATTTGAGTATTTTATGGATTTATTTTAATCATGTTATTTTATCAAAAATATTTTAACAGCTCAGAAAATTATGAAATTTTTATTGTATGGATATGATAGTGTTATACACTGTAGAAAATAATTTCGTAATTTTTAGTGTTACAGAAATAAGTTTTCTGTATTTTTCATGTGTATTAAAATCATTAAAAATAATTATAATTTCCAGAAAATTATGTAAATTTTACTGTATGTTTAATATGCTGTGACAACATGCTGAGATATTTTTCATAATTTTTTTATGATCAGAATATATTTTTCTGGAATTTTAAAGTATTCTGCTGCATGATTAATTCAGGAAAAATAGTTTTACTGTCCAGAAAAATATGAAATTTTTTCTGTATGTTTAGAATAATGTTATACAGATCACTATAATTTTTCATAATTTTTTGAAGAGCAGTAATCTTTTTCATGTATTTTTGTATGTGTTTTTGTATAAATTTTATTTATCAGAGTGGACAATATTAATCAGAAAATTATGAAATTTTTTCTGTTGTTTAATTGCATGATATTTCACTGTTCTGAATTTTTTCAGATTTTTTGGCTTATCTGAAATATTTATGTGCTTTAAATGTCATTTTATGAGATATTTTCACAAATAAGTTTGCATGAAAACTATATCGGGACTACATGAAACCCGATGAAATTTTTCCGGACATGCTGGAATTATTTTAGAGTGAAACCTATATGATAAATTCATTTTATCTAGTTTTATTTTTGTTCAAAAATTAATCCATAAATATTTTAACGTTTTTCATGCGCGGGTCGTGATTTCGAGCCTCGCAGATTTTCCTTCTCGTCATGTTAAATGAGATTATATTTTTGGATTGAGTTTTTAGAACAAAAGGTGAATTATTATGTATGTTTAATGTCACCTTATGCAACTTGTAAATAGTGAAACAATACCTATAAATGTGAGTAGCCTAAGAATTATTCTCTAGTTATATGAGCTAGAGATAGATGAAAAATGGAAATTGTGATGACTTAATTCATAATTGGGTAATAGTGCCCTACCTAATAAAATTGTCATGTGATTGATGTACATGCTTAATAGTATTGACTGTTGAGAAGCATGTAAATCAATCTAATTTATTTCGCAGTTCACAACTTGCCTAATAAATTAGGAATTGTGTAATAATGATCAACCTAGTTTGCTAGGCAATACATCTTCCAAATGGTTAAGTACCATGTGTGATAAAGTTCAAATGCTTAATTGAAGATAAGAGATAATTCAATGATGAACAACTTCATTGGATGTTGGGAAAGACTCATGAATTAAATCCTTAGGGGATCTCTCATCTAATAAGCACTAAGTATAAAGTGGTCATTCGTTGACTACTAGACTTGTGGAGTACCTTGAGACAGTTATCGTTCTGACTCATACGACTCAAATTGAACTTTTATTAGATGTTTTCTCAGAATAAGGTAACTGAGATAGAGCGTGATGAACAAGGTTGTGCAATGAGTGCATACCTTATACTTTTATAATAACCCCCTTAGAGGTTTGCATAAGCCATGTGGGCTGGAATGCAAGAGACAATCATAAAAGATAAAAGATCATTAACTACCACAAGAATAAATGAATTTAGCTAAGCAATATTTTTTACACTTATGATATTATAAGTGACTTGGATTTGTCTTGAGTTGACAAAGTATCATATGATCCTTAAACTTTCAAATAATGTTTGTTCTCGTGAATTGATGTTGAAACTCTCCAATGTGGATAGTAGGTTTAATCTCAATCGAATAAATGTTGAAAGTTTAAGTAGGATTTGTAGATTATTTTTGTATTATTAGAGGTACTAGAAGAGACTTTCCATGGAAGACAACATTATCATGAAATGAAAGGAGTTGACTTGTGTTGCGGAGTGTACGCACATTAATTTTATGTAATGTATCCTATGTGCCTAGAACATGATATAATCTGCTGTCTATGTAATTAACGTGCTTGAGCTATAATGGCATTTGACCTTAGTGGTAGTTTTTTAGACAATTCCATTGAAAATAGTAGTTCTATTGGGTTATGAATGTTAGTCAACCAAATTATGTTAAAATTAGTTTTTAATATATTTCTCTTATATAATTATTCTTATATGACTGTTGATTCTTATGAGTTTAGATATTGCTAGAATTAGACTTTATTGGGATAGGTGGGGAGATATTTAGAGTAAGCTTATTAGGAGTTTTTCTAAATATCTACCTATAAATGTATAATCTTATTTGACAAATAGATGTCAAAATGTCTTTATCGTAAGACAATTAGATTAACATAATCCTTAATTCATTCGGACAAATGTGAACCTTTGAAAGTTAAGACATGTTATCGTATATCATATTTTCTTACTTTATCGATAAATATACATGAGATATTTATGTTTACCTTTAAACTCATAGTTATTAAACGCTTGATTTGTTTAAGCATTTTTTAACAATGATTGAGAATGAAAAGGATAAGAGTCTAAGTGATCTTATGACATACCATTTTTATGTATATTTATTTGATCAGTTGTAGAATTGTGGGAGAAAATATGTGATACACGTGTAGTTGATGATTATTTTTTTCTTCGCAATAAAATGGTGTTGCAAAGGTAAATACTCATATGACGCTTTAAATGATTTGGTAGATGTTAATGTAATATTTTCTCAATTCTGTTTGAGAAATTGATTGCAACTTCATCCTAAACTTAATGTCTTACAAGTCAGTAACTCTTGAGAGTTATGGAAGGTCAGAAACTCAATTGGAGTATCTATACCTCTTAATTATCACAAGTTTTATACAATACTTCCAATCATGTTTGGAAATATTTCTCTAAAGAAGGCATGTGTGATTTCATAAGGGTTATATTATGTATGGTAAATAACTTGTTATAATTAATGACTAAAATAGGATTGCATGACCTTTTTGACTTCTCTAGGCGAAGGTGGGGAATTGTCTCAACTTAATCAGTTGTGATCGCCTGCAAGAGTCGAAATGATATTTGTTCTAGTGGGTGCTTTATTCCAGTGGGAGTATGTCACTCTACAAAAGAAGCAAATGTGTATCTGAAAGTGAATGTCTAAGTATGCATAGTAATGAAATCTAAAAATAAGAATTGAATTTTAAGAGACATTCTTCCTAATGGTTTGTCTCTGTTTACCTTGTCTTAGCAAGAAGTGTAGTGATTGATGAATTTATTGTAGATGGATGTTTACATACGGTTCCTTAGTGGAGGACTAGATAAGGAGATTGTCATGACTTAGTCAAAGGGCTAGAAGTCAAGGGACAAAAGTGCAATGTGTGTTGCTTATATGTCAATTTATGATCTCAAATCTAGATAGTGATATGTTCTTTATGGCCAAACGATAACTTTAATCAACTTTGTGATGGTTAAGGAAATCACTATATGTGTTGAAGAGTCCAATAACATAAATTTTAGTCTTTCGTCATGTGTTGACGATATCACTACTTACTAGCTAGGAGCGGTATGGGGATGACTGAAGCTACTAAAGAGTAGCTTTATGCTTCTATTGTGATGCAAATCTTGGGTGAAGCACATGGTGTGCAAGAAGCCAAGATCATTAAAACTGTTCATAGAGACTTCTTAATTTGTCTTTGAAGACTCGCCTTTCGAAGGTTATTGAATGTTTTAGAATGATCGTCTTAAGAACCCATAATTATTCCAATAGAATACATGTGTGTATTCAAATAAATGTCATAATAAAGAATAAATATAAGAAGAGAATGATGACTAGAACCCCATAAGCAAGTGTGGTTAGTAATATGATGTTTGCTATTCGAGCTTACTCAACCTGACCTTTTATTTTGCTATTGGGACAATAGATCGTTTTCAGTATGACCTTGGTCCCGCTAATACGTTAGTGGTTAGGTTGTTGGCTACTTATGTGGTACTAAAAGTCTAATGAATTGTTTACCAAAGGTGGGGATCTTAATGTAAGATGTTGCACTGATAGAGATTAGGAATATAGAAGATACATTCCTCATGTGGAGTAGTTATTTCTTGATTGAGCAAGAAGTATTTGAATGTATTTCCCTAATTATCAGAAAACTATATGGTTGATAAAGATCCTTGTAACATCTAGATGGTAAACAGAATGTGAATGGTCAAGTAGTCATTAATTGTGAGTTTGACTACTTAGAGATTCAAACGGGATCTCAAGCATCGTAATCAATCACATTTAAATTAGATGTCGTTTCACTAGTTTATTTATTGTGTTAGTGAATGGAGTTCTAAAATATGATCCTACTAAAAATGTGTCGACATACCCTATGATTAAGACTCTCTTGGGAGAGATTTTTTTTGATCTTTGTGTAAGATTCAAGGGAATGTAGGATTTGAGTTATTATTTTAGAACACATTGTTGACATTATTATTTTCATTATCGTTTGAATCTAATACATGTAATTTCATCCCTTATTATGTATATGGAATGTGATTAATATGTGATATACATTTTAATTAAAAAGATGTCTGAAGGACTAGAATTGGCCCTCTCATACGGGTAATTCGCCTTGTCGTTATATGAGCGAGCAAGATGAGATAATAATGTATTTGACACTTAAAGGGGGTGGCAAATGACATTATAATATATCGCCTTAACATACGGTTAAGATGAGACCTATTTTATATAGATCAATTCGAAGTGTTTGGTTCATAACTTCGAATGTCCTTGTGAAAGTCCGAATGTGAGACCTTAAAGAGGCACTATGAGAGTGACTGCTTTCGAGGACTCAGGTTAGATGCCATGAGGGCAACTAGACTAAGATTCGTACAATGTTAGAGTATGACATGCCCAATTCGAGTGGGAGTTCCATCGTAGCATACATTTCATACTGTATGTGACTATAATTCGACCTCAGAAAGTGATTGAATGATCCCTGCTTCATCACTGTGTGAGTTCTAGTGATCAATATATGATCACATTATGCCCTATGTGACTTAGAACTATGTCGAGAATCCAAAGATTAATGATGCTACTTTGACATGTTGACCTAAGGGCTTTGCACTTACAGTCAGCCTCGCGGAGCATTGTTGGGAAAGCTGTTAATCTAAAGATAATTGGCATGAGGGTCTAAGGAAGACAATTATGATATAGATCTCTGGTTAGTGACTCAATGTTCGGACGATCATATTGAACACGCGGTTCAAAAGATTGATCTTGAGCACGTAAACTGATTGGGGTTTAAACATCGTTTATGAGGGGTTAAAGATGTTTAAATTGATGTAATCATAATGTCTGGGGCATAAACGAGTTTTTGACTAACGAGGATGTGCTATGTTGGTAGATGGTATTTGATATAGCACTCCTACCCTTTTATACTTTTCTCGTCTGGTCACACGCCTCACTTCCTGTATGAAGAGATGAGTATTCAACGAGTCTTGAGAATGTATATGGCATATCCCATTTGACCGAGTGGGAGATGTTAGACACGTGATTTATTATCCCTAACTAACTGATACGTTCAAATTGGGATAAGGGGAATTTGGAGGATAAGTCAAATAGAGACTCTTATGTGAATGAGACTCTATGACTTAGTCCAACCAGTATTCTATAAATCAGGTCTCTATGAGAACCAACTTATACATAACACGTAATATTCCATATACTCCTCAGACATAGAGAAATTCTATCTCTGGCAACCATCAAGTGCCTGGGATTTGAGAGTGGAACAACATTCAATATCCATCTTGTGATATTGAATCGGACGAGAAGAGGTGGTGATTGCAGAATCAAGACGATCGTGGTTCGTAGCACAAGCGAAATCTTCCGCACAACGAGCTTCGGATTTAATCTATAAGGTATTCCGAGAACTCGTAGATAACTTATGTGTTTTCCTTCATTATAGAATCCCAAGTGTAAATTATTTATTGTTTGTTAATCATAAAATGATCGAGCTAGTATAAAATTACAAATTAATCAACTACTGCAAAAACTGATCTTATTTATAAACAAAAAAGGGAATTTGACCCGAAAGTTTCTTTTGGAACAAATTACTTCCCCTCAAGTTTCTCATTAAATCGAAATGACCTGAAAGTTCTTATGCAGTAATATATAATACTGCATGCAATATTATTATATTCACTTATATGTAAACTAGTAAAAGCCCGTGTCCGAGGACACGTGTTTTTTTTTTTCAAAGGGCAAAATGGGAAAGGGACAACTTAGTGAGGGCAAAATGGGAAATTTGGCATTTGGTACTGTTCATAGTACTGTTCACCCATGGTGTGATTTATACTATAGATATAATACTGCATCTATATACAACATGGTGAAGGAACTTCTCAGGCATTATGATACTTTTTTAAAACTTCTCGGTCACTCTCCCAACAAAAAAAAGGCAAATTGAAAAATAGGACCTAACGTATACGGGTGGTATCAGTTTGGGGCATGGAGTCCAAAATTTAGCGAAATATAGCATGACTTGTCATGTTGTTTGCAAAATAGATTTTTTGACGAATTTCATTAGAAAAATTAGTTAAGATACATGTGAATTGCACGTGATTGACGAAATTGATTAGTATGAAATGAATATTAGTTTTTAAGGGATTAAATGCAAAATTTAAATTTAAACTTAAAATTGAAAAATATATAATTTTTAAATTTTAAATAATCAAAATTTAAAATAAAATAACTAATATATTAAAATAGTGATTTTAATTATTTTTAAAAATATAAATAATAAGTCCTTTGCTTTCAAAAAATAAATAAATGCTTTTTTTAATAATTTTTTTAAATAAATGACAAGTGTTTAAATTTTTATAAAATTCACTATATTAAATGACAGATAATTATATTCTTATAATAATTTACTATATTAATTAAATGTACGAGCTCCACTTTATCATACTAATGGTTGACGTCGTTCTCTGAACACAATCAAATAATAAGTTCTTTGTTTTCAAAAAATAAATAAATGCTTTTTTTATAAAATTTTTAAAATTAAATTATATTTTGAAAAAGTCAAAATTAAAATTAAACGAGTCTCACTGGCAATCAAGGCGAACCCACATGAATTCAACATCACTCGATTACACCATATTCTCATAACTTTTCAAAAGTCAATGACAACAAAAGTCTCATGTGAATCGTCAGTGATGTGGATGAGAACAATGTGAGGGGTATTGGGAGGAAACAAAGAAACTCGACATCAACGGACGTTGATTGGTAGTCAACAAATAAAAATTTTGATTCGCTGTGAGGATGTAATACAGAGTCAGTGAGGGCCCCCAATCAGGCATTGATGGTGTTCAGAACGACGCCGACCATTGATATGGTAAAGTCGAGCTCGTATATTTAATTAATATAGTAAATTATTATAAAAACATAATTATTTGTCATTTAATATAGTAAATTGTAGTAAACTATTAAAAAAATTAATTACTTGTCATTTAATTTTGAAAATTTTATTAATAAAGTATTTATTTATTTATTTTTTTGAAAGGAAAGGACTTATTTATATATATTTTTTAAAATTAATTAAAATCATATTCTTAATATATTAGTTATTTTATTTAAAATTTTGATTATTTAAAATTTGAAAATTTTATATTTTTCAACTTTAAGTTTAAGTATTTGCATTTAATCCTTAAGAACTAATAACATTTCAAACTGTCCATTTCTCAATCACATGCAAGTCACTGGTGTCTTAACTGATTTTTCTAACGAAAATTGTCAAAAAGCCATATTTTGCAAATAATGTGACAAATCAGACCGTATATCGCTAAAATTTTAACGTAAGGCCCCAAACTGGTACTAGCCATGGATGTGAGACCGATTTTATAATTTACCAAAAAAATACAATATTTGATGGAGTTAGATATAAGTGATTTTTTTAAATAAAAATGCATTTAATTTTTTCTTAAAACTAGTTTTACATCCGTACGTTAAACGCACGGATAAATAAATTTGAAAAATTAACTAAAAAGATATAAAAATAATATAGTTTAAGAAAATATAATTTTAAAGATATTTATTTCAACAAAAATATGTCATTGTATTAATCCAATAATATTACACATATAACTAACAAATTGAATTGTACATATTGAAATATTTATTAAAATACAAAATTATTAGTGAAATATTCACCTTTATTTTCAATATCAATAACATGTATCAAAGTTTTAAAATGTTTATAAAGGAAGTGACATCAACATCACTTGATCACCTTTTTTTTTTTATTTACAAATATTGTCTTTTAAAAGAAGAACATTATTTGATAAAATTGTGCTTTAAAGAACTAACTAACTAACTAAATAAATAATAAAAATATTTTATTAAGTAATTATACCCATGAATATTGAAATAGAAAATACTAATCATACTACTAACTAAAAATTAATTTTATAATTCTATGCATTAACATTTTTTTAAATATAGTTAAGTTTTATAACACACTAGTAAAAGCCCGTGTCCGAGGACACGTGTTTTTTTTTTTTAATTAAATTTTTTTTAAGACCAAAATGGGAAAGGGACAACTTAGTGAGGGTAAAATGGGAAGTTTGGCATTTGGTACTGTTCATTCAACTGTTCATGACAGTTGCCATTTATACTTTAGATTACTCATATTTACGAATATTAAAATATTATCATTTAATTTATAATTGTAATTTATATTTATTTGAAAAATACTATAATCAAATTTCATATAATGTTAGTCTTAGTTAGAAATTAAAAGATATACTCCATTCTTTAAAAAAAATCAACTTTATTAGAGTTGACACAACATCGTTTAAAATTTTGTGAATGAGCTAAATCAATAATTTTAATATTTTGTCTTTTAATAACCTTTTTCATTGGTTAAAGAATAAAAAATCTAATAATATTTTATTTTTGAAAGAGCACTATAAATTGGATAATATTTAGAGGGAGTAAGTGCACTTTTATAAGTTATTTTTAATGACTAACTGAAAGAAAATTTAAATTTCAAGAATTTTTTTTACAAGATTTCTTATGATAATTCATAAAAGGTATAAAATGCTATGATAAACTTGTACAATTTTATTTAGAAAATATCTCTTTTTAATAGTGTAATAATTATGGTTAAAAAAATACTGTAATTATTGAATTGTACATATTGAAATATTTATTAAAATACAAAATTATTAGTGAAATATTCACCTTTATTTTCAATATCAATACCATGTATCAAAGTTTTAAAATGTTTATAAAATAAGTGACATTTAACATCACTTGATCACCTATTTTTTACAAATATTGTCTTTTAAAAGAAGAACATTATTTGATAAATTTGTACTTTAAAAAACTAACTAACTAAATAAATAAATAATAAAAATATTTTTTAAGTAATTATACCCATGAATATTGAAATAGAAAATACTAAGCATACTACTAACTAAAAGTTAATTTTATAATTCTATGCATTAACATTTTTTTTAAATATAGTTAAGTTTTATAACACGTTACTCATATTTACGAATATTAAATATTTATCATTTAATTTATATTTATTTGAAAATACTATAATCAAGTTTTATATAATGTTAGTCTTAGTTAGAAATTAAAAGATATACTCCATTCTTTTTTTAAAAAAATCAACTTTATTAGAGCTGACTCAACATCGTTTAGAATTTTGTGAATGAGCTAATTAAATCAATAATTTTAATATTTTGTCTTTTAATAACCTTTTTCATTGGTTAAAGAATAAAAAATTTAATAATATTTTATTTTTGAAAGAGCACTATAAATTGAATAATATTTAGAGGGAGTAAGTGTACTTTTGTAAGTTATTTTTAATGACTAACTGGAAGAAAATTTAAATTGCAACAATTATTTTTTTACAAGATTTCTTATGATAATTCATAAAAAGTATAAAATGCTATGATAAACGTGTAAAATTTTTATTTAGTAAATATCTCTTTTTAATAGTGTAATAATTATGGTTAAAAAAAATAGTGTAATTATTAAATGTAGGGAAAGTATTGAAAATGACTTTTCAAATTCTGATATAGTTTTGAAGGAAAAAATTGTTTAGATCACTTGACTCTTTATATATATATAGATATAAATACCCATAACTAATCCTCCCTTTTCAAAGATAGGGATTAGGGGCACCTTTTCTAGAAATATAATTTAAATATATTTTAATTATGAAAAAAATGCAACAATAGTATCTCAACTATATAGATTGTTTATATTTTATAACTAAATTAGTTTTCTTTGCAAACATATTACCTTATCTATTTTGGATGATCGTTTAAGGTAAATAGGGCTAACAAAAACTAGTTTATGTATAAAATCTAAACAAGCATTATAGTTTTGGTACTATTGTTGCATTTTTTCCTTTTTAATTATTATACTTCTCCCATTCCAAAATAAATGTTCAAATTTTATTAGCAATTCAGAAATCTATTCTTTTTGTACTAAATGGCAAATAGGCATAAATATTTTTGTTTTTCACTTTTTAAAAAAATTGAATTTGCAAGTACAAAGTGACTAGTAAAAAAAAATGATAAAAAAATATTTAAGATTTTTTTTTTTTCAAAAAAGACATTAATTTTTGGACAAAATTTTCTTGAAAATAACATTCATTTGGGGATATAGAGAGTAACAATTTTATTACAAAATCAAGACAATTAGTTTAACTATTATTTTAATTTGTGTGAAAATAATAATTTTGTTTATAATTATGGGTGAGTATTTTTTTTTTATTTTTTTGTGAGTTTGTATGCCCAAATCATGAAATGAAATTGTTACTCCCTCGTGATCCAAGTTAGCATATGTTATAACGCTCCACTAACTTGCTTAATAGGGGTGTGCAAACCCGTCCATCGGCCCGCGTAGCCCTCAAGACCCGTCCCCGCAAGGCCCGCGCCCACAAGGTTTTCAACCCTGTTGGGCTTGACTGCTTGAAGGCCCGCAGGGGTTGAGCTGAGATCGGACTTTTATAGTTCTTCGGCCCGTTAGGCCCGGCCCGCATCCTTCAAAAGACTCAACTTGAGAAGATTGAATTAGGTAAAAATATGTCAATTTTATTGATTTTTGCTTATATGTTTGATTAATTTGATTTTCTTAATTGACATTTTATTTTATTTTTCTTATAGATGAATTGAAAAGTCGACCCAAGGTTTTTGTAAATTGTTTCGAGGAGGATTGATGGGAGAAGATAAGTTGAAAAAGGTAAATTAACACTCCAAGCAAGTGTTGCAGTTGAAACCAACACTTGAATATGTCCATCAGCAAAGATGCCCTCAACCAGCTCACGATCAGTCCTAGCCATCCCCGCATGGTGAATTGCAAAACCATATGGCAAGAGGTCCTTGAGATCATTGCTCTTTACCAGCTCAGTATAGTATGATCATGAAGAATTTCCCGACTTGCACTACCCTCTTTCAAGAATATTCCAAGGGTGTCGTTAGCAAGTGCAGTGTCTCTTATTGAACGGGCAGTTTTTGCAGTCTCCTTCCTTGAATGGACAAAAATAAGCACTTGATGCTTTCCAGCTACACCTATAACCTTCTCATAACAAACATCATTCATCAATTGAAATATCTGTAACGGCTTCTTTACAGTGATTCTAATGTACTGCTGAGCAAGTGGGCAAGGTCTGTAACTATTGGAGCAACCATTCAGGCTATTGAGACTAGAAACCACTATGTGTTTCAAATATTGTAATGTTAAATTGTTAACTTTGTGGCATTTCTTTTGATTGTGAAGTTGAAATTTGTAATTTTAAATTTGGGCTCGTCAAGCCCGAGCCCGCTCAATGCCCGTATAAAGCCCGCAAAAGCCCGCTAATTTGAGCCCGCATCAAGCCCGCTATGTTGGGCTCTTGAAATTGAAGCCCGCAACTAAATGCCTCATACCGGGCTTTGACAAAGCCAACGGGCTTTAGGCCCGCGCACACCCCTACTTGCTAATAGTGCTAACGAGTAACACAATTGTAAGAGCATCCACAGTGGTGAACGAAAAATTCGTTCATCACGTGAACGAAACTGGCCTGTGAACGAAATTTGGCTCACGCCAGCTTACATTCTGTAGTGGTGAACGGTTTTTCGTTTACAGAAATATTTTTAATAAAAAATTGATAATATAAATTAATAATATGACTCTTGAGTAAAACTTTGGTAGTTAGGTGCAAAGTCGAAAGATGACTGGGTGTTTAGTGTAGAATTAAAATCTTGGGGTGGGCTTTGGTTGAAGTTTAGAGGATTTGAGTTGTTGGGATAGTTATGAAAATTGTGTTGCTAATAATTTTGTACGAAATTGGGATCGTTAGCCAGCATTTGCTCGAACCAAGCATGATCAAAATTTGTTCCAGAATTATGAGAACTATTCCCGTAATTACTCATAATAAAAAAAAATCTCTATTTTTTTGCTAATTATAGATAAAGGAAGTATGAAAGAAAAGATGTACATAATCTAGCAATCTTGAGCTCTATTTATATATGTGGAAAAATGAACTTTTTTGAAATTTTGACCTAAACGACGTCGTTTGACGCAAGAGAAAATTTAAATATATAAAAAATTAATTTTTTTTATCAAATATATACAATAATAAATTATTAGAATCATTTTTTAAAATTAAAATATGCAAATTATGTCAAATATTATAATATTAGACTCTATTTATAGAGAAAAAAAATTATAAACATTTTTAATATTTTTATTTCAATAATATAATTTCAAAAATGTTAAAATTTCAAAATACACATATAGCTTTGATCAATTTTCAATTTTCGTTTATGAATTCGTTCATAAAATGAACAAAAATTTTTGTTCATGACTATGAACGAATATTTTGCCACGACTAATTAGCATGAATCAAAATTGATTCATCAAATTACAAAGATGAACCAATAAAATCCGTTCACCACCACTAATCATGGTCAAACAACACTAAACCGCGTGGGCTTATCCTGAACCACATCCACTCAACACTCGACAGCGAAACTACAGTCGCTCAAAATCTTTCATGAACCCTAAAATTAGAGAAAATCGAAAAATAATTTGAAAATCAAACATTAAAATTTGATGGCAGCCTTGAGCTCATCTTGTTCTTCAACAAATTTAACCTATGTTTCATCCCAATTCAAAAACCCTAAATCTCACTTCTCAATCATCCCTCAAGCTTCATTCGGTTTAAATTCCCCTTCGTCATCGTCAGATGAATCATCATCCCCTTCACAATCCAAACCCTTGCTTCGCATTTCAGCTGATTCCGCTGCTCCCAAAGCTCGATTCATCGCCCGCCGGAAAGTATCCGTCGCCGTTCAACCCCGCGAACGTCCTCTAAGTATGTTTTTCCTTCAAAACTGATTCCAATTTGCGTTTATAATTTGTAGTAATTAATAATTATTTGTGTTAGTTAATTAATTTATTAATTGATTAATTTGTAGCGGAGTATATGAGTTTACCTGCGAGTCAATACTCGGTGTTGGATGCGGAGAGGATTGAACGGGTTGATGACAACACGTTTAGGTGTTATGTGTATAGGGTTAAGTTTTTTGCGTTTGAAGTGTGCCCAGTTCTGTTGGTTAGGGTCGAAGAGCAGACTGATGGATGTTCTATTAACCTTTTGTCGTGTAAGGTATATGTTATGTGTGAAATGCTGGTGTTCTTATTGGATTTGATGTGTGATTTATTGTTCTAATGATTTCTGCTGGTTATGAATTGATTGCAGCTTGAGGGCTCACCTATCGTGGCTGCACAGAATGATAAGTTTGATGGTGAGTACCTAATTTTCTTTTGTACTATTGATGGAAATTGTTATAATTAGTTAATTATGTTTAGGCATTAGACATGTATATGGATTGAATGTTGAAACGGGGTCTTTTTGATGAGCTTGATTGATATTGATACTGATAGCACACATCTTGCTCTTGTCATTCATTAGGAGTACTGTCTAATGTGAATTGGTTTCTCTTGGTACCTCCATACCTGTAATAGTCAGCTATTATGATTATGAAGCTTGATTTAACTTTTTATAAGTTATAGTGTATATATTTGCTCTGACAGTCCGACTATACTAAATTCTGTCACAAATAGCTGAAATTTCTGAGTTTTTTCAACAAGGTACTTTGATATTATCTAGAACTGAGGTTTGATGTGTTAGAGCTTGAAACATTAAAAATTCCATGGACTTTGCCTTGAGTTTGTGGTTGCACAAATCATTTAGTGGAATAAAGCTTTTAAAATCTGCTCCAATCTATGACTTCAGTATATTATATACTCCCTCCGTTCCGAAATGATCTTTCTGCTTTTTTGGTCGTTGATACGAAGGTATTTTTAACAATAAATTTAGGTTGATTTAGTTGTTTTAATTAAAATTTAAAACTTGTTATTGATACACCATTATAAATACTATCAATAACAATTTTTAGATGTTCATTATGATAGTCGAATCAACCTAAATTTATAGCTCAAAGTACCTTCTTATCGACAACCAAAAAGTAGGAAGACCATTCCAGGGCGGAGGGAGTATCTAAAATTTAAAGGAATGGTTGCATTATCCTCATAGGTTATTCCAAGAATCTCACACTGTACTCATAGTATTCATTATTCTAGTATTTTAAGCTTGAAGTGAGGCTATAACTCACTCTTCATGCATAATTTGTTCTCTTAGTAGCACAAGGCAAGCCTTAGGAGAAGAGTAGGAGGTGATGTGTGTGATTGCTCTGTAATTTAGGTTACTGGATGCTGTGCGTTGTTGGATTTCTTACAGATGTCAGGTTAAGAAAGAAATTAGTCCTTTCAGCTTGAAGTTATCATTCCACTCTTTCCCGGTTACCTTTATTCTTGTGTCAGCTTCAGAGAAAGGTCAAGCAAAGAGTAATAGTTTCAATTGAACCTTTAATATTTTGCTATATAAGCTATATTAGCCCAATATAATCATGGCATGAAAGTGTAAACAGAGTGGGATTCAGTATTCTTTGGTCTGTCACACATTGGTCAGCTGCCTCTCATTTCACAAATATAGCGGTTGCTAATTTCAACTGCTATAAAGTTGTGCTTGAATCCTTGATACACACTTCACTTGTATCACTATTTTTATCTGTGGTGAAGCCCTTAAGCAAAAATATCTATTCTACTTTCCTGACTGGTAATTGGTTGTCAATTGGTTCTGAATTAAATACATACTGCTTTTTCAGGAGTCCTTTGACTCTGATTTGGTGTGGGCATGCAGCTTCTATGGTGAATAGAATATCGTGTGATAGCAAGGAGAACAACTCAAGTCAACAACTCACGTCAGACACCAATATCGAGGTGGCGATTGCATTTTAGATTCTTCCAGTTGCCTGAGAGTTTCTTGTGTCTAGCTCATGCTTAACATTGGACTTTCTATGTGCATTCAGGTTAGCATTGAGATCCCGTTTGCATTTCGAGCAATTCCAGTTCAAGCCATTGAATCAAGTGGCACTCAAGTCCTTGAACAGATATTAAAGATTATGCTTCCACGTTTCATGGCACAGGCATGTAATATCTGCTTTTACTGTCTTAACTTCTTGTCAATTTATTTCCTGCACAGAAAAAGATTAGGCATATATGCTTCAGCTTGAGAACAAACACTTGTAACCTTGTTGTTGGGTTTCATGAGCTACATGCATCCATTCAGATGAAGGGTCATATAAATTTTGAGTTATTTGTGTTAAGTCTTATTTTTAAACGTCCCTAAATCTTATAGATTTCAGTGATGGGAATATATTGGTGATTAATGCATAAGTTCTATGCCTGTATACACATGTTTCTGGGCAGATATTCTTCTGGTGAATGAATATATTGACACTCTTAACTCTGTATTTATTTCTAATATCTCTCATGCACAGACCATTTCCTTTATGATTTGAAATGTTATTTTGCAAGGTTTTCAATCATAAGTTGCTCTGTCGTTCTCAATTCGAAGTAGTATAAAAAAATCATGCCCATCCATGTTTCCACTTAGATATTTAAGAGTAGAGCTTATTAACTTAAGCGATACAAGTGTATCTGTTGTGCTATAGGGTCATTACAAAGATTTGAATAATCAATAATGCAACCACGTCTTCGATCTGAGATTGTACGTGTCACATTGTATTGTCTTCAAACCCTGCACTGTCTACATGGCAGTTGAATCCACCCAAAAATGCTGTTCGATGACATTACCCTTGCCACCATTATAGTTGTAATCCGGTCACGGTGTTGAAAGTGTTAGGTGATGAGGTCAAGTGACAAGATAAAAGATTTTCGGCCTGGTGGTAATTTCAATTTGATTGGAAAAATGGACTATTACACGATGTTCTCATAAAGGATGGATGATTTTTGAATGAGGGGCGTGTAGGGTTGTAGCTTAGCAACCTGTACAATTCTTTTGGGCATGTGAAACTTAACCACACCCTAGAAAGTGATGTTTTTGTCTGAGCATTGTCGGAGCTACCTTGAACCTAATGGGGGCATCTGCCCCATTATCACATGCTAGTACATTTTCTTCTTTTACTTTTTTAAATATAAGGATTCTAGTGTAAAAAACTACCATTTGTCCCCTTTTATCTCAAGGAAAAATAATCACTGAAATATTTTTTTCCCTCCTTTTAAAAGGGGAAATTGCATTTTGGGCCCCAAAGTTTAGGGGGTGTTCTTAAGTCAGGCCCTATTCTATCACTATTTACAATATAGGCTCCAAAGTTGTTATTCTGTGAGCATGGTTATCAAAAGCGCGCCTAGGCGCAAGGCTCACACACAGGCGCATCTTCTGGGACTTGATAGGGCCAGGTGTGGCGCTGTTGCTAAGGCGAGGGCTTATTTGCGCCTTGGTGCGCCTTGGCGAGGCTCGCGATGTGCGCCTAGGCTCCAGGAAGGTAATTGACGGTCAATTACCAGTCAATTAACCCTAATTTGCGTCTAATTTCATACACGGCCTGTATAAATAAGAGTAGTCGACCTTGGAACTCTTCAAACTACCTTAACCCTCCAGCGACCTCTTGCGGAGGATCAGGATGATGATCAATACCGAGTCTTTGATGATGATGATTCATTGACATGGTCTACTGTTGCTAGAGTTGCCGGAGTTGGAGAACCAAGTCATTTTACTAGATCGAATGCAAGAGCAGCTTCAAGTGCTACTCCCACTCCCATGGTGAGAACTACGAGAGGGAAGGGAGCTGTTGGTCAAAGTTCATCTCGTTCTACAGCTAGTCGTCGTACTCTTCTCCTAATCCTAATAGATGAAATTAGGATGAAGAAGATGGAGATTAAGAGAGGACGAGGAAGAATTTGAAGAAGAGGCAGAAGACAAGATGTATGTGGAAGAAGATGACGTGTATGAAGATGATGATTGGGAAGGATGAAGGGTTCTTAGGATGACCAATAACTGCTTATCATTTTATAGGATTTAGACTTAGATTTTCGTTTGAACTTCTATTTATGCTTGTTTGAACTTCTATTTATGCTTGTTTCTATTATGACTTAAAACATACTCCCTCCGTCCCGCTAATATCCGCACACTTTCCTTTTTGGGCGTCCCGCTAATATCCGCACACTCCCAAAAAGGAAACTTTATATTAATAAAATATTCACCCAACCCCACTCATTCTCTCTCCTACATTATTTTAATACTCACAACACCATTATAATTTATTACACCCTCCACTCATTCTCTCTCCTACTTTACTTTTACACTCACAACATTTTATTAAAATATCATATTCCTTAATTCCCGCGCAAACAGTGTTAGTGCGGATATTAGCGGGACGGAGGAAGTATATTTTTAGTATTTTAAGGCATTTTCTGGGCTTCGTCACTCGGGCGCGCGCCCGCCTTGCGCCTTGGTGCGCCTTGAGCCTTTAATAACTATGGCTGTGAGATGATAGTAATGGTGGTGGGGAAGGGTGAGGTTAGGGAGATGAAGAAGAAGGTAGAGTGTGGGGCTCTCTCTTTTTATTTTAATTTAAGAAATTTCTTTTCAATTTGCATTAATACACCAATGAAAGAGTTCTTGTTCAAAAAATCCTCCGATAAATGTCACGTGACTTGCACGTGATCATTTAACGGATTTTTCTAACGAAACTAGTTAAATACCCTAAAGTGCTAACAGAATAACAACTTTGGAGCCTATATTGTAAATAGTGATAGAATAGGGCCTGATTTAGGAACACCCCCTAAACTTTGGGGCCCAAAATGCAATTTCCCCCCTTTAAAATGTTTAAGTAGCTTAGTTATGCAACACCCCCCCCCCCCCCAAACCAAATAAAAAATCCTCCAAGGGGTGATTCCAAAATCTAAATACTGTGGTTGATTATGTATGTTGTTTATTTATCTTACATAGAATGTGTCCTAATGTGTTTTTTGGGTGATGTTTATTCAGTTAGTGAAGGACTATGAAGCGTGGGCTTCTGGTGACACATCAAGGCAGCCTCTTGGAACAGGTGGGATCTGAAATATCAGAGACCTGTTTCTCTTGCCAGTGCCAATTCGCATCCTACCTTTACCTTCATCAGAAAGCTTACTTTGTTATGTAATTCCTTTATTTGTTCAACCTTACAAGTAAAATCATTAGTGTTAAAAAACTTTTGCCTGTGCTTTGTTCTGATGGAAATACTATTGTTGATACTTTTCCTCTTTAACTTCTTTGTGCATAATGTGTACTTCTTTTAATAAATTAGGTGTTCATTGGGTAAGTTGGCCTAATATTATCTGTTTTTCACAAAAAAATACACTTATTTCAATAAATTGCAGCTTGTGGTTGCGACACATTCACAAGCAATGAATTCGAACTTTTCTATTGCTCGAAATGAGAAACGCGGCTGCATCGCATATTGCAAGGGAAGGGATTAAACTCTTCTACCAATAAGATGTGGTTCATCATCGCAGTTGGTTCAACCATACTCCCTCCGCCCCATTCAGTTTAGGATAATTTGCCATTTTGGGCGTCCCAATAAGAACATTCGAAAATGACAAGTTTATATTATTTTTATATTTAATTAGACCTACTTATCATATTCGAAATAATATTCGAAATAACAATTCACTTGTCGGGTGAAAAAAATCCTAAGTCGAGTGGGAAGAGAGTAATTCTTAATCCAAAAACTGAAAAGTAATTCGATTTTAATTTGGTTGGGTTTGTATTTATTTTTCTTTTAAATATTAAGGCATGAATGAAGAAGAACATTCTAAAGTCAAGATGAGTATTAATATTAGAGGTAATTGGGTGGAGAAGCTTCTTGACAAATCCCATTGTTGATTTTGTTTGGTTAGAAGTCTCCTCCATCACCATTCAACATCAATAACTGTTGTTGTCACTTCAATTTTGCTTTTAAATGTTATAATAACTAGTACTTCGAGCCCGTGCGGACCGCACGGGTCAGTACCCCCACTTATATCCCCACCCCCATCAAAGACTCTTTTTCTCATTATTCTAAGCACTCCATTACTCACCATTAACTACCTTTCACATTCTTTCCCGAGACATTTATTTGTCAAAGCAATGAGTAATTGGTTCATGTACATAAACTTGCATTTAGTAATATTGCATCACTAAGGTGATTAAAAGTCTTGAAAAGGTGAGCTTCGGTTACCTTGGTCTCCTCCTCTTGTGCTTTTCTTCTTATGTTTAAAATCATCAGAGGCAAAGATTTTCCAATAATGAATAAAAGTTTGTGCATTAATTAGCAGGTTCTAACTCTCATTTAACGAAGCCCATATAGTTTCGCACCAATAGGCTATTTTTATGGGACGGAGGATAAGATTTAAAAAAAAAAAATAATGCAATGCAATGAAAGAGAGGGAGGGTCAAGCTGTATTTTGTTCAGACATTGAGACAAACAGATGGAGTGCATAAAGTTCATTATTTTTGACATAAGTAACCACTATTTTTGACATAAGTAACCACAACTTCAGAGAGGATGTATCTTCCCATTCATGAAATGATAATTCACTAATTTTGACATAAGTAACCACTACTTCAGAGCAAGATTTCAATACCTTAATCTCTCCGTGCTTCCAGGTATTTGGAGGAATTTCTGCAATATGCATTTTCCTTTCTAGAGCAACCACATCATCGTCGTCATCAACATTGTGAGCTTTCAGAATTTCATACCTATCAAAAAACCCCATTTAGATACTACTCTATCCGGAGAACTGAACCGGAGAAAGAACTTACAAATTTTTCCCGTAGATAGACAAAGAACATATCATAAATTAACATAATCGTGAAAATGGGGAACGGTTCAAAAGATCAAATTGAGAAATACTAAGGCTACACACATGTTAAAAAGTTATCAGCTAGAGCTCGCAAAAGTAATGAGGCAAACGAAAGACAAAGAGAACGTACCTGAATCCGAAATTCTATGAGCAAGAGATGCTTTCGTCCAAATCGTAAACATGCTAGGAAACAATAATACATCTTATAAGTTTTAGAAACATATAGAAATCGAAAACAAAGAACTACAGATAGGCTTGCAACCAAAAAAAGACAAAGAAAAGGAATTAACTCTGGCACTCGCATTCACTCATGGACCACGCTTTTGACAATGGACCGAGGCTATCTATGCACTCCACAATTCCAATACCCAAAAAAAGAAAAAAATTAAATTAAATTCGTCAAGGGAGAGAACGGAGTAGGAAGAGAGAGACCCTCAACTAAATTAACATTGGTGCCGAGAGAATTGACCCAAATGTATATGAACTCTCTGTTTTGCATATGAATTGCATTCCAGTAAAAGAATTCACACCTAACAGGCTACACAGCAAAGGATAATACCTACTTGAATGTCAGAATCACATAAAAAAAAAAACTTTCAGCCCATACAATACCTCCAGCAATTTTTCACAAATGTACTTCAAACGACATTGCAACAAAGAGGACTAATTCAAAGCCGCCTTTTGTCACAAATACCAGATCCCACAAACATCAAATTTTCCACAAAGGAGGGAATTTAAATAGTTGCTTACTTCAGTCTGTCCTTTCTTGGCTACTTTGGACCAATCCTTTGCAGCAACGCCTGACTTCCAATCAAATTCAACCGATAGCATTGCAGGTGGCTTATGCTCAGGTGCCCAAAAACAGGTCAAGTAATCACCAGCCTCAGTGGCAGTAAACGCAAAAGTTCCAGAATCCACATGATCTGAATAGTGATAATTGTTCCCAAGTGGCGAGGTAACCTACATTTTGATAAGATTACAATAAATTTACCCCTCACGCCTTAAAACCTTTCATTTTGACTAAGATACACATTTTAAGGTCACCGGGATCAAATGCTCTGCTATGACAGTATCACACATGGAACATTAGCTTCTTCGACAGTACCGATACATAAAAAGTTTAGCCAACCAAGCAAAATTCAATTTTTTTTCCTACTAAGGCTACTTACTTTGATTACCAAAATGATCCATTCTGCAGAAATAGATAACATGAATCGAATTATATCAACAGATGAAATTTTCAGCATATAAATCAAACAGGAACCTTTTAAGAAGGGAAAGCAATTCCTGAACTCAGTATTTGTCTCAAATATTTGGGTTTAGCTAAATGAATCATTTTCATCATATTGTTCGGTCCAATGCATGACCAAGAGAACTAAAAAAAAAAAAAAAAACCCTTTCACTCACTAAATCTAAATCTGACAATACGACTTAAGGGACAACAAATTCAAATTATAACTTCACAAGAAGTAGGATTTGGGAAATATATCCCCAGAAAGGCAGAAACCTATGTAATTAGGGAATCCTGGAATCAAATTGAAAATGAACAATAACCTATCTTTATGTTGCATGTTTAAGAAATTGCTAATCTATGCCACCCCCCCCCCTCAAAATGGTGGATTATTATGTCTAACGAACAACAGGAAAATGCAGTAAATATATTTCAATTGTGATTTAGGAGACTGACCCTGACGGTGATCTTGTGAGAATCGGGCAAAGGATGGCCGTCGGAAGGATTGACGACGCTGTACTTGCCGACGGTCATGGCGTTACTCTTGATGTCTTCCGTAATGCATTTAGTGGGGGAAAAGGAATTGCGTTGAAAGAACTTGGAGTAGATCGGAGTAGATCGTGGGGGACAAAGAGGTACAGGCCGTTGGATCGGAAAGCTAAGAATTAATCTCAGCCCCTCTTTATGTGCAAGTCAATTGACGGTTACCTGGACCTCTATTGTATTATAGATTGGAAAATAATTGTAATTTAATTAAATGTAGATTTTGGAATATGGGGGTTATTGAGGTGTATTTTTTTTATACATGTCATAATAATAAGTGATTTTTTATTTCGTTCAAAATAATAAGTGTTGTGCTTCCTAATATGAAAATAATTGTAGTGAATTTACCAAATGGACATACTAATAGCCTATTTACGACATAATTTATGTCATACTGTGTCTCGAAATAATTTTTCCATTTTTTCATCATTATATCATTATTATGAAGAAACTTTGAACAATTTTTTATTTTAATTTAATTATCTTAATAAAAATGTAAAACTTGTTATTGATAGTATTGTTGATGGTTTAACAATTATAAATTTTAGATTTACATTAATATAATTAAATCAATTTATAATTACTGCTCAAAGTTTCTTCGTAATCAAAACAAAAAATTAGGAAGATCATATTGAAACTGAAACGGGAACTGGGAGAGTATTTTATTTTTTTCCAATGGTGATGCAACAAATAATATTCCAAATTTAGAACTCGACAATAGCAAGGACCTTGGCAACATGTTACCGGTTAAACAAAGCATGGACCCTTTATGATATTGCTTCACACTTCTTATCAAAAACTTAGGATTCCATTGCTACACATACTCCTCCCTTCATTCCACGGTAAAATTTCTAGTTTGACTTTATATAAAATTTAAAAAAATGTAAATGTTATTAATATAAAAAGTAAAATATGAGAGAGAAAGTGACTAGGGAGTTTTTGTTATGAAAAATGACAATTAAATCTTATTGTTCATTTTAAATAATAAATCAATTAAAAACCTTATTATAAAACAGATCAAAAAGAAAAGTACGAACCCTATTCTAGAAAGGAGTATTTTTTTTTTTGTACACCCAAATTTACACAAATTTAACTATAAAGGCATTCAAGAAAATATTTGCACTTTTTCTAATATTAAATTGTCAATTCATGTGGGAGTACTTCTATTCAACACAATGGTATAGACATCTCTCCCACTCTATTCTCCTTGCATCAAAATTTTATCATAAATCTTTACATGATTCATAATTTCATACCATTGTTTTCGCCAATTTATTAGGATTTTTTTTTCTTCTGAATTACTTGTATTCAAACACCATTTCAAAAAATGCTAATTAATCTGATTCAAACCGAATAAATAAGATCACAATAACAGCAATCCCTCCTTAAATAATTGAGAATTCACACACATGTAAACATTTAGTTCATTTTTCTTATAATAAGTTATATTTTTAATATATTCTTTATCTCAAAATAATAAGTGATGAAACAAATAATATCCGCACTTAAAGACTTAGACAATGGCAAGGCCGCGGCGACATGGCACGATTTCATACTCACACTTGCAAAGGACCCAACACAATAATGTTTCGCACAAGTTCCATAATAACATAGGATTTTTTTTTTAATTTTTTTTTAAAAACCCATTTTTTAAAGAAAAAAAAAGTCTAATTCTTTTTATTAATGTAGAGGTACTTTGAATACTAAATTTAAATTAATTTAACTATCCTAATAAAAGTTACTAATATTTATAATGGTGTATCAATAACAAATTTTAAACATTCATTTTTTGATAGTTAAATTTAACATAAATTATTGCTAAAGGTACTTTCGTTAATACGAAAAAATTGAAAAGATCATTTTTGTTGGTGATTTTAGTGTCATCAACTTGTTTTATTGTAATGGTGATTTACTAAGAGATCAATGTGATTCGTATTAGACTCGGATACGAGTAAGGAAAAGTGTGGAGTACACACTCGTTTGAGCTAAAACGAAGTCAACCTCGATAAAGAAGTAAAAGTTAAAGGGTAGCACATTTTGCTGATGTGCTCGGCCGAGCAGAGTCCTTGACTCTACGAGCAGAGCATAAGCAGATTGTCCAAGTTTCGGACGGCCTTGCTTCGGCCGAGGCATATGCCTTGCTCGGCCGAGCAAGATGAAGACGGCCGTGCAGTTCAAATGACACTACGCCGCGCACTGGCAAATTGTCACGGGACATCTGTTTCGCCGAGCGAGTCCCTGACTCGCCGAGCAGCTCCCGAACAGCGCCAGTTCAAACTGAAAAGACACATCACTTGGTTAAAGTCATGTCTTTTGGTTATACCCTTTTACTGATACCTCTCCATCTGTATTTATACAGGGATTGATCTCAGTTGTACATACATGAAAAACACAAGAGTGAATTACAACAATATAACGAAAGCAAACAATTCTCAAGGTTTTGATTTGTTCTCTTTGCCTAGAAAACAAATTGCGTGATTGTCTTATCCCAATAAAGATTTTGTGTAACCCAGGCATTAAGGGTCGAAATACTTTATTCGGAAAGTGGATTATACACGATTCAATCATATATCCGGCCTTAGTATCAAGATCAAGACCATATTCCCCTACAAACGAATAAAGTATTTGGTGATACTCATGGCTGGTGGAAGTACTTTGAAGGAGATGACGAACAAGTTTGGAAAGCTAGACAAATTTGAAGGACAAGATTTCCCAAGGCTGCGTAAGAAGATGCACTTCCTTCTAAAAACATTAAAGGTGGTGTATGTTCTTTCTACCCCTATTCCGGAATTGCTTGAAGATAACAACTTGGAGGCAATCAGACGTAGATCAAAGTGGGAAAACGACGACTACATCTGCAGAGGACACATATTAAACGGTATGTCTGATTCTCTCTTTGACATCTATCAAAATGAGGAATCTGCAAAAGAGTTATGGGATTCTCTTGAATCCAAGTACATGGCAGAGGATGCTTCTAGTAAGATGTTCCTTGTGAGTAATTTTAATAATTACAAGATGGTCGATTCTAGACTGTCATGGAACAGCTCAATGAACTCCTTAGAATCCTTGGACAATATACACAACACGGGTTGAAGATGGATGAGTCAATATCGGTTTCAAGCGTGATTGATAAGTTGCCTCCTCCTGGAAGGATTTCAAACACACTTTGAAATATGGTAAAGACGATCTGTCTTTGGTTCAACTTGGTAGTCACTTGCGCATAGAGGAATCTCTTAGGGCGCAAGAGGATGACAAAGGCAAAGGAAAGGAAGTTGCTGGACCCTCGGTCAATATGATTGATGAGGGTGGAAACAATAAAAACAAAGGAAAGAAACGTAGTTTCAATGACAATGGTTCTGGTCCCAACAAGAAGCCTAAATTGGCATGTTGGAAGTGTGGCAAAACTGGTCACTTTAAGAAGGATTGTCGTGTTGGAAACAACAAGAAAGGCGCAAGCACAAGTGGTTCGGGAAAGGGGTCTAAGGACCATTCTCAAAACCAAGGTCAGAATTTAATACATAGTTGGAACAGATTTATTAAAAATTCTGTTTCACTAATTTCTGAGGCATTTTATGTGCAGGATGATGCTATTGCGTGGTGGATTGATTCCGGTGCCACAACTCATGTTTGTAAGGATCGTTGTTGGTTTAAGTCATACGAACCAATGGAAGACGGATCTGTCCTTTACATGGGTGATGACCATTCCGCTCCTATTCAAGGAAGAGGAAGTGTGGTGTTGGAATTTAGTTCGGGAAAAACAATTTCTTTGTTTAATGTTTTATATGTACCTAAACTTCGTAAGAATTTAATTTCTGGTCCTGTCTTGAACAAGTGTGGTTATAAACAAGTGTATGAATCCGATAAGTATATCTTATCGAAGTCTGGTGTATTTGTAGGATTTGGTTATTATAACAATGGAATGTTCATGTTGAATTTAAATAAAATTCCGATTAACTCTAGTTCTGTTTATATGACTTCTGTTATTATCAATTCTTCATAATGTCATGCTCGATGGAAAATATAATATTTCGAAAGGCTTTCAATTCTTAATGTAAGATTATCCCATTTTGAACATAGCCACCATCATTAGATGCGTTGTGAGTTTGTTCAAATGCATAGCCACGCATTTAATAATGTGTTGTGAGTATGCGGATCTACTTGCTTTGGTTGAATATTTATTCACCATTAAGTTAAGAATTGATAAGTATTTTGGATTAATTTCAAATGAATGATCATTTGATTGAGGTAGGGATCAAGAGATCAAATTGAATCTCAATACTCTTACTGTTATAGTATAGAGGAGGATCCAAGAACCTATGATGAAGCAATAAAATCTCGAGACGCTGGGTTTTGGAAAGAAGCCATCGATGATGAGATTGGTTCTATTGTGGAAAATAATACATGGGTCTTGTCTGATTTACCACCAGGCTGTAAACCTTTGGGGTGCAAATGGATCTTCAAAAAGAAGATGAAAGTCGATGGAACTATTGACAAGTTTAAAGCTCGATTGGTAATCCAAGGCTTTAGACAAAAGGAAGGGATCGATTACTTCGATACCTATGCACCGGTTGCTCGTATCACTACTATTAGATTTCTGATAGCTTTGGCAGCTATTCAGAATCTATTGATCCATCAAATGGATGTCAAAACAGCATTCTTTGACATGTTAATTTTTGGCACAGACCAAAATGTAGTTGATAAAACTAAAAAGTTTTTGTCATCAAAGTTTTCGATGAAGGACATGGGAGAAGCCGATGTAATTCTTGGTATAAAGATTAAACGGATGAACAAGGGAATTGCAATATCACAATCTCATTATATTGAGAAAATTCTCAAGAGGTTTAATTGTGATAATTGTTCCAAAGTTAGTACTCCCATGGATCCTACTGAGAAACTTGTATCAAATACTGGTAAACCTGTGTCACAGCTTGAATACTCAAAAGCCATAGGCAGTTTGATGTATGCTATGACGGGCACTCGACCTGATATTGCTTATGCAGTTGGAAGATTGAGTAGGTTCACTAGTAATCCTAGTAGACAAAGATTGGCATGCTATAACAAGGGTGTTCAAGTACTTAAAAGGTACTATGGACTATGGTTTGTGTTATAGTGGACATCCTTCTATATTAGAAGGTTACACAGATGCTAGTTGGATCAACCAAGAAGATTCATCTTCTACTAGTGGTTGGGTGTTCTTGCTTGGAGGAGGTGCCATTTCTTGGGCTTCCAAAAAGCAGACATGTATTACACATTCTACAATGGAATCTGAGTTTGTAGCATTGGTTGCTGCTGGAAAAGAAGCGGAGTGGCTTCTGAACTTGATATATGAGATTCCATTATGGCCAAACCGATATCACCAATGTCTATCCATTGTGATAGTGCTGCCACCTTGGCTAGGGCCTATAGTCAGATTTATAATGGCAAGTCTAGACACTTGGGTGTCAGACATAGTATGATTCGGGAGTTAATCATGAATGGTGTGATATCAGTTGAATTTGTTCGATCGCAACAAAATTTGGCTGACCACTGACGAAGGGGTTAGCCAGAGACTTGGTAAATAAGTCCTGCAATGGGAATGGGATTAAAGTCCATTTAATCCTCTAATTGTGAGATACCCAATTCCCTTCTAATACAACGTTAGAAGCTTGAATTCAATGTGGAAAGCTCGCAGTTGGAGATTGGAACACATGTTATTATCTTTCCCAAGGTATGTGTTCGCACCTGCAAGTAAAGGTTAGGTTGAAGAATATCTTCTTAATAGTTCCTTTGAAAAATTGCAAATGCAGTGCAAGATTAAAAGGAACTACCTATGTGGACATGAAGTTTTGCCGCTTCAAGAAGCTAGGACTTGGCTTCCTATATGTTCACTATCGGATATGGACACATGGCTTGTAATAGTGTCAAGATTAAATAAAGAGAATTGTACGAAACTTATGTGTATAGTATCTTCAGGTATTCATATGAGTTGACGGGTTCAATCGTTACGACACCCCGATTCTCGAGTATTTGAAATGTGTATTATACTAAGATGAAAATTCAATCGCAAGACATTTTCATTTATGCATTCGTTTGTTTCGTTATTTATAAAGTTTAGTAAATCAAAGGATTACACTAAAATGGGGGGGATTTGTTGGTGATTTTAGTGTCATCAACTTGTTTTATTGTAATGGTGATTTACTAAGAGATCAATGTGATTCGTATTAGACTCGGATACGAGTAAGGAAAAGTGTGGAGTACACACTCGTTTGAGCTAAAACGAAGTCAACCTCGATAAAGAAGTAAAAGTTAAAGGGTAGCACATTTTGCCGATGTGCTGGCCGAAAGCAGAAGTCCTTCGACTCACTGAGCAGAGCGCAGATTGTCCAAGTTTACGACGGCCTTGCTCGGCCGAGCATACGCCCCTTGCTCGGCCGAGCAGTATGAACAGCACGGCCGTGCAGTTCAAATGACACGGCCGTGCAGCTGGGCAAATTGTCATGGGACATCTTTGCTCGGCCGAGCGAGTCCCTTGACTCGGCCGAGCAGTTCCTGAACAGGTGTCAGTTCAAACTGAAAAGACACATCACTTGGTTAAAGTCATGTCTTTTGGTTATACCCTTTTACTGATACCTCTCCATCTGTATTTATACAGGGATTGATCTCAGTTGTACATACATGAAAAACACAAGAGTGAATTACAACAATATAACGAAAGCAAACAATTTTCAAGGTTTTGATTTGTTCTCTTTGCCTAGAAAACAAATTGCGTGATTGTCTTATCCCAATAAAGATTTTGTGTAACCCAGGCATTAAGGGTCGAAATACTTTATTCGGAAAGTGGATTATACACGATTCAATCATATATCCGGCCTTAGTATCAAGATCAAGACCCTATTTCCCCTACAATTTTTTGAGACGGAGAAAGTATGATTTTTTTTTTTTATTGATTGAAACCCTAACCATGTCAACCTACATGTTATTCCAATGTGATTTGTTTCAAAAAGAGGCCACAATTGGTGACCATGTTATTCTTAGTTGTAGGGCAACCCTAGGTAACTCCAAGGATGCAATGAAAATGGGAAGAAACTAATTAGAAAATCAAATTGGATTCTTGGTAATGGAGTTTTGCTAAAACCCAAGCAAAAGAGGGGATTGAAGGAGACATCATGCATGGAAGGAGTTGGGGGTAAAAAGGGGAAGGAAAGATAGATAACCTAACATGGTGTACAATGTTTGGAGTTTATCCCAATGCATTTGTCTTGATAGAAACGGACATTTTCCTTCCGTTTCACCACTAAATTTTTAAAGAAAATTAGAAGAAAGAATTATTGGAAAGAGTTGTTACGAGTAAAAAAGTAAAAGAAAGAATAAGTGGGGGAATAGTAATTCAATTAGTATTGTGATTTTTTTTTTTTCACTTTGCGTAATATCAGAGATAAAATGAGACAGACCAAAATAAAAATTAATGTCAAGTGAAGTGAAACAAAGGATATTAAATAAAATAAAACAGACTAAAATAAAAATTAATGTCAAGTGAAATGAAATGAAGGATATCAGATAAAATAAGACATACCAAAATAAAAATTAATGTAAAGTGAAGTGAAATGAAGGATATCAGATAAAATAAACATAACAAAAATAAAAATTAATGTCAAGTGAATTGAACTGAAACGAAGGAAATGTGCAGTACGCTAATTTGTTCATATAATTCAATACAGTGTTTATTATAAAAAAAACTCACTAAAAAATGGTATTTACAAAAAAATAAAAATATGTAAGATGGAAAATTACAAAAAAATACTTTTTTTTACAATTTTTTTTTTGGAATTTTTTTTTTTTGACTTTTTTTTTATCAATTTTGATCAATAACTGATAATTTCAATTATCAGTTGTTTAAACAACTGATAACTAAAATTATCGGTTGTTGAAGAGTAATTTGTGTTTCAAACAACTGATAATTTCAGTCATTAGTTGTTTAAATAACTGATAACTGAAATGATCAGTTTTGGTCAACAACTGATAAAAAAATAAAAAAAAAAGTTTTTTTTTTTTTAATTTCGAAGTTATGTGTTTTTTTTTTTTTAATTTTCATCTTTCTAAAGTAGTTTTTTTTTTTTTAAATGCCTCTTCCCTTCCTCTTGTAACTAATAAGTGGATAAAAAATTATTTATTCATTTTTATTATTTAATTATATAAAATATATATTTTTAGAATGTCTTTTAAATAGAATTCTAATATTTATAACCAAAGACAAATCAAATAATAATTTCTAATATGTGGTCCCCAGTCCTATAAAATATTCATGCCATTTTTAATCTTTCTTATATTTCCTCGAATACTTTCAAAGCTAAATAAATTATGCATTGGGAGCAGAAATCAAGGAGAAGATATTGCGTCGGTGGTCGGTCCGCCATCGCTTCACTATTACCACGTGGACTCCAAACAATTTGGGTGCCTTTTCTTTTTCATTTCTTTTAAACTTTTACATAATTATTTTAATATTTTTCTCTGAAACGTTTAAATTATTTTAAGGATTGAAGAATATTTTCATTTGTTAATAAAATAAATAAATTTAGAATTGTTCTTGTAAAACGTGTTTTTTTTAATAATTAAAAAAATTGGTTTTTATAAATGAGTGGTGACATAATCTATATTATAAATGGCACCATGCCAACTAAGCAACGAACAGTACTATGAATAGTTTCAAGTGGTAAATTTTTCATTTTGCCCTCACTAAGTTGTTTCTTTTCCATTTTGCCCTTAAAAATATTTTTTTAATTTAAAAAAAACGTGTCCTCGACACAGCTTAATTAAAAAAAAAACGTGTCCTCGAACACGGGCTTTTACTAGTCGTATATATATGGAACTTGGTTTATAATGTCTAATGACATTTTTATAAATAAGTAAAACTTATTTTAAAACGAACAATGACGTAAGTAACTGAAACTTATTAACACACGTGCGTTCAACAAACGCTCTTACTATCATAAAAAAATCAGTGTTCTAAAAGACCCCGCCTAAGGGCGCCTAGGCCCCGCCTAGGCGCTAGGCCCCTCTCCAACGCCTAGTTCTAAGCCCCGCCTAGATTCCGACTAATCCCGACTAATCCCGACTAGTCCCCGCCTAGGTGCTAGGCCCGGCTCCGCCGCCTAACATCCGCCTAGCGCTTTTTAGAACCTTGAAAAAAACACTACCAATAGGGATGGCCAAAATCGGTTTCGGGCTCGATTTCGGTTCGAAACTGTCGATTTCGGTTTGGCAAAAAGGTGACCCTTAACCGGCCCTTGCTTACCCCGGATCCGATTTCGGTTACCACAATCCGGTTTCGGTACGGTTTCGATTTCGGTGCGGTTCCGGTCCGGTTCCGGTCAATAATGAAGAAAGAAACTAAAAATTATTGAAAAACAAGAATTTTTCGATCCGGTTCCGGTCCCGGTCCGGTTCACCATTTATGTGAATCTTAACTGACCCTTATCCAAAACGATTCCGGTTACTCCGGTTTCGATTTTCATGGCGGTTCATGGCGGTTCCGGACTTTCCCAATCCGATTTCGATCCGATTTCAGTCCGATTTTCCGGTTTCGATCTGATTCCGATCCGATTTGGCCATACCTAACTATCAATAGCACACACCAAAAATAATAATTTACAATGGTTCTTTCGGGATAAGTGATAGAATATCAATACATTTATTTTGTTAATGTCAATGCATATTTTAAAAGTGTCAATGATAATATTAAATAGTTTCAGTGCATATTTTAAAAGTGTCAATGATAATATTAAATAGTGTTAGTTTGTGTTAATAAGTTTCAGTTATTTATAAAAATTAGTATTGCACCCATGCGTTGCATGTTATAACAAAATTGTGTTATATTAACAAATTTTGTTTACATGATGTTATATAATTATAATATATTAGTTATGCGTCCAAATAATTTATAAAAAAAGTTAAAACTAATGAAAGTATAATAAGTTATAATTATTTAACCAACACAATGAATATTACAAATTTTGTAAGCTTTTTGTATACACATATTTTGCGATGTGAGAAACTTCAGTGATTATTTCAATAGAAATTGTTATTTTAAAATATTTTTTCTTAAATGATTTATTTTACTACTTTGTTATTTTACTATTCATTATATAATTGTAAAATTGAGAATTTGAAATAGCAAGTGTATTTATGCATCTTTGCTAAAATAAATATTTTTAAAATATCCTAAATCAAAAGTTTGATATTCATTTATTTTTTATTCTAAAAGGACAATTCATTTGAATTTGAAGTATTCACTTTGGAAAATAAGATAAATATTCTTATTATTCTTTTTTAAACATTTAATTTACAATAATAAAATAAATAGTGAACGAAATTTAGTAAAAAAAACGTTTAGAACAACACTTTTTATAAAAAATACAATTTTAAAACAAAAAAAATCTTACATTGGAGTTCATTAATGAGAGACAATGCAGTAATAATTAAAACAAAATCATCTACTTAGTTAGTCTACGTATTTAGTAGCCTTATTATGACAACAATAGTATTGACTTTTGATTCTTTTTATAATTTGTATAATTTTGATATAATTAAATAAACAATAATCAAAATTAACAACTACAACTAAAACTAATGTAACAATTTATTCAATTTTTTAATGAAATAAAATCCCTAAAAATAAATATATCTTAGATCAACCCGAATAATGACTCCTTCGTCGAAAGGTGCATGACACCAGAAATGTTTTTTTTTTTTTTAAAACGTGACACCAGAAAGTTAGCAAAGTCCTTTTATATATTAATATTTTCATATATATAATGTAGGGGATCAATAAAATCAGCAAAATAAGAAATAAAATAATAATAAATAAAATAAACATGAAATAATAAAATTTCATCTATATAAAGTGGGGATCAACAAAAAAGTTCAGTTAGATTATACCCCCTCCATCCTATTATAAAGTACACTTACTATTTGCTTGAAAATTAAGAAAAAATGTTAGTGGATCGAGTGTTGTGAGTATGGAAAGTGAGGTTTGAGAGAGAAAATGAGTAGTTGTTCTGAGTATGATATGCGAGTTCCATTAATATAAAATTAATAAAATATTTCCATTTTAGAAAGTATATACCCCTCCGTCCCACCCGACTTATGACAATTTTTTATTTTGGGCGTCTCACTGGACTTGTGACATCCCAAAATGGCAAATTTATATTATTTTTATATTAAATAAGACTCACTTATCATATTTATAACAACAATCTCCTTACTATGCCTCTCACTCATTCTCTTTTTTATTTTACTTTTTATACTCACAATATCTCATTCACTCATTCTCTTCTTTTATTATATTAATATTTCTTAATTCATGTGTCAAAAGAGAAAATTCTAAATCGGATGAGGCGAAGAGAGTAGTTTTTAGTGGAACGCCCTGTGAGAAAAATGTGTAATTTGTAGTTGGACAGAAAGAGTATATTTTTATAAATTAAATAAATAATGCCAAAAGTATTCATGTTGATTTTTTTTTTGTGTGAAAAAAATCCATATTGATGTTAAAAATAAAAGAGGTTGACGATAAGGATCAAAAATTGATAAAAAGGATCTTATTGAATTGAATATAAGCCAAACTCTTTTGCAAGATATTTTAGTTCTTTTTTTCAAACACTTATTAGGACAAAATTAAAAAGACTTTCAACAACAACTTCTAGAATTATCACTATTTTGGAGGAAAAATTTTATTTTTTGAATTGAAAGCATACCAAAAGACACTATTCTCTTTTTATATATATATAAATGTCATCACTCACGTTTTAAAGAAAATTTCAGTTACTTACAAAAATACCACAACGCATCTTGAAAACATGCTTTTTTTAATCTTTAGAAAAAATATTTTTTTTTCTAGATCTTTTATATACTTCATTTGTTTCTAAATGAATGTCCAAATTTTATTTTAATAAACACTCTGATATGCTTTTTATGCATTTTTAATAATAAAGATGTATAAATATTTTTGTTATCCATTATTTAAACATTTAATTTCATGATAATAAAATGAATAGCGAAGAAAAATTGATAAAAAAAAAATCATAAAATACATACATTTTGACACTTTTTTTTTTTTTAATTTTGAACATTCATTTTGGAATATATGCTTTTGCTAGTTTTTACCTTCAACTCTTACTTTTTAATGCAGGCATCACAAATTTAAAAAAGAAAAACATTACATAATAATTAAAAAGATAAACATTGAATCCAAACAATGTCAATTATTTCCTTAAAATATTTCAAAAAAGTGCTCCATTTGAAAACTTTTCTAGACTATTGATTATGTTATTTTGCTTTTGATTTATCACTCTTTAACGGAAAGTTGGAAATAAATCTGTTAAAAAGGTGTATTAATAAGTTAATCTATGATAAAAGTGTGAAGCTAGTAAGCTAATGATGCTAATTAAGTAGCCATCATCTTGAACTCTTAGCTCTTAACCATGCTTGTCTCTCTCTTGGTTTTTTTTGAATGTCATGAAATTGAGTTGTGAAATGTACCCTCAATTTATAATTTCAATAATTGTTCTCTTTGTTTCAAAAATATTAGTCACTTTTTTTGTATCTTAATTAAAAAAAATATATTTTTGAAGTGTTAAATTAGATAAAATATGATTAATTTTAGGAGAGAGAAAATGTGTTTTAATTAGTCTGTTGTTTTGTTTATCGTGGAATTGCGTTATATCAATGCAGTTTTTGTCCATACAACTTGATAATGGTGATACACAACACACATGCACACGAATTATATTAAAATAATTGACAAGAAAACATACGATTTATAAGCCCAATATCGCAATGACGACTATATTCTCAGCACTAACAAGCTATGATATTCACTAATATTAAAATTTGTTATGTTACAACCAAAATACATGAGTCTTCCTCAGAGTAATCCCCTCTATCTATATAAACACACACCACCCGTACAATCCCTAAACATGTTGGTTTAGGAGTCCTAAACTACAAGGAAAAAGGGGACTAAGTCGGAGGAGTTTGTTGAGATCAAAAGGAGTTCAAAGCAGAGAAGAAGTCTGAGCATGGCTGGAGTGGCGCCGGGCGGCCGCACGTGGGAGGGCCGGCGGGCGCCTCGAGGGCGAGGTAGTGGCCGGGCTTTCTTCCCTCGCGAGGCGGGCGCGTAGCGGTGTTGGGGCGGGCGCCTCAGCTCGGCCGGGTTTCTGGGCTTGATTTGTTTCCTTATTTGATTGTAACTCTTCTTAAATTAGATTTAGGGTTTCCTTGTAACTATATAAGCATAATTTCGGCCTAGAACACATTGAAGCAACATATTAGAGAGACTAATAACATATTGGCTTGGCAATTTGCCCCCGGACGTAGTTCACGAGTTGGTGAATGAACCGGGTAAACAACTCTTTGTGTTCTTGTGTGTGATTGTTTCTTTCTTGTACGTGTGGGTGTGTTGTTTTCTTTGTCTTGATTGCACTCAACGGAGAGCACCAATTTCATAGAAGACAGTAGCGGTATCACAGCCCTGGTTCGGAAGGATTCAAAATTCTTTCATTGAGTTGATTAATTTTGAATCGCGTTCTTAGGGATTTTGGTGAAGGACGATCGAGATGAAGAAACAGAATATCAAGAAATCCTGTGCGGTGTGAATTTCACGTTTTGGAAGACAAGGCATTGAAGACTACCTTTATTGTAAGGATCTTCATAAGCTCCTTGAAGGGAGAAGCCCAGAAGAGAGGTCACAAGTGGATTGGGAGAGTGTTGGATCGGAAGGCGTTAGAGAGCGGTAAGGAGTGCCACTAGCAGGCCGCGACGTTGCAGCGGAGAAACGCTATGGAAAGCCAGTAGGACAACCGGTGGAGTTGCTTCTGTGACGTCGTCGGACATGTATGAGAAGCCGTCGAATATCAATAAAGTGCATTTGATAAAAAGAGGTTTTGCGAATGCGAAGATGTCGAGAGGGCGAGACGCGGCGCGGAGTCATATCGGCAATTTCAAAGGTATTGGTGGACCCGATTGAAAAGTGTTGATATTACTTTCTCCCCGATGAAGTGCTAGCTTGTTTTCTTCTAAAATCATTGCTGATAGTTGGGAGGTTCCTCCTCAACCGCAATTAGTACGTTGGAAAGCGGCATTGGTGTATACGGAGGTTAGAGATCTCATCCTGAGAGGAGATTGCGAAGGGAAGGAGAAAAGGGGAGAATCATCAGTAGATGAGCGGATGCAGCTTAGGGTGGAAAGAAAAGGGGTGGACTAAGGGGAAAAAGGTCAAGCTGCTACAATCTGTGGTGAATTGGGGCACATCACTTATGATTGTCAGGAAAAAGTGGTGGGTGCGCGGGTGGTGGATGACACTGGTCAGGTGATGTAGTAGAGTCATAGGGGAGGAGCGGTCGGGTGAAGATTGGGTGTTGGATCTACGGAGCTTAGCTTGTAGTAGTGAGTGGGGATGCGGAATCAATGAGGCGTTAGAAAGCAGGAGATTTTGGGGTTCTCTATCTTGGTGATGGTCAACCATTGAAGATCAAAGGTAAGGGGGATGTAATGATGAAGGCACCTAGATGGGGCTGAATTTTCTGACTACACGGCGTGATGCATGTTCGGATTTGAGGAGGAGGGTGATTTACGTAAGGCCCGGTTGACGTGAAGGATACGGTGTTTCGTTCATTGGTGGGTCTTGGGAAGTCACAAAAGGGGCTAAGGTGTTAGCTCGTAGGGTTAAGGGGAAGACGTTGTACTCTTACCTATGATGTCGTTTTCGTTAGGTGGGAGGCAAGAGGCTTAGAGCAAGCCGACTGTTGGTGTAAAAAGGGAGACATCAAGAAACGGTATGTTGGGGAGGACTTCGAAGTTGATCAACGTGGTGTGGAAGCACCGAGGGAGCCCTAACAGAGAGCGGTTTCGGACCAAGAGTAGTCGATCACAGAAGCAAGAGTGTGTGCCAAGTTTCAAGGGGAGGCATTGCGAGGAAGGTAGATTACTGGAGGGAGAAGGCGAAGTTAGACTTGCGGGGAGAAATCAAGGTGGATGGCTGATTTGGGGAGGCAAGAACGATCTAACACGAAAGGTTGAAGCGTCGCTTGGTTTTATTTCGCCTTAGTACTTGAGGAGAGAGGTGTGGTAGTGTCGAAGCCAATATGGGATGAGGGGGAAATGTGTTCGAAGGTCATTACTCAGTGGTGGGAGTTGATGGGTGATTCACATGTTTTGTTAGTTTAGTCTCAGGTGGGGAGATTGTTGGTTTAGGAGTCCTAAACTACAAGGAAAAAGGGGACTAAGTCGGAGGAGTTTGTTGAGATCGAAAGGAGTTGAAAGCGGAAGAAGTCGGCGTGGGCTGGAGTGGCGCCGAGTGGCCGCGTGGGAGGGCCGAGGCGGGAGCCTCGAGGGCCGAGGTAGTGGCGGGCTTTCTTCCTCGCGAGGCGGGCGCGTAAGGCGGTGTTGGGGCGGGCGCCTCGGCTGGCTGGCGGGTTTCGGGCTTGATTTGTTTCCTTATTTGGTGTAACTGTTCTTAAATTAGATTTAGGGTTTCCTTGCTTAACTATATAAGCATAATTTCGGCCTAGAACACATTGTAGCTTGACATATTAGAGAGACTAATAACATATTGGCTTGGCAATTTGCCCCGGACGTAGTTCACGAGTTGGTGAATGAGCAAGACAAACAACTCTTGTGTTCTTGTGTGTGATTGTTTCTTTTCTTATGCGATGGGTGTGTTGTTTTCTTTGTCTTGATTGCGAAGCGAGAGCACCCGATTTCACAACAAAACATAACTTAGGTCATTTATGAAATGCCACTAACGACACCCCGAGGATATACCGATGCTTTTGACCCCCTTTGTGGATTTTGGAGATTCTGCCGATCTGTTTTCTAACACACTTGATATTCTAAATCATCGCTTGTATTAACTTAGGAACAACAAACCTAGAATTTTAAAAGGATTCTAATTCATACTCAAATAAGTAATTAGAAAAAGAACTACGCCCGAGAAAAGATTTTGTTGCCAAAAGAGACCCTTCCAAAATAGAAAACCAAATAAAGACGAGATTATTGACCCCAAGCTGGCGCCTGATACGCGTCTATGCGTCCCTTGTCAAATGCGGTAACCGTCTTTGTCGGTCAAGATTTGACCCATTTTCACCCTATTTTCCTTGCATGACCTCAAGTATCGTCCGAATAGGTTTGTATCCATCTCGATATTGTTTTGGATTATCGACATTTTAAACCATTTGTTGTGATATCCCCGTCCCACATTGAAAATATGTGGAAATTTAGTGTGATATATAGAGGACTCATACCTTTAATAGCATTTGACCTAGGCATTTATTTTTAATATTATATTAGATGCTTTTAATATTTATATTTATTTTATGTGTTCCATTATACCTTTAAATTCTTAATTTAAGATAAATTGGGTGAGAAGTAAGATTAAAATCTTTGGAGGGATTGTGGATATTAAATAAAGCATTTTTGGGGAAAATAATAAAATGGAAATTTGATAAAGAATAAAAGGAGGTTAAAATGGGTAGAATAATTAATTTAGGGAAGGGTTAATAGTTTGTGGTGGAAGCCTTTTTGATTTTGTAGGAGGGGCCGATTTGGTCTTATTCTTCTCCTAGGTGATAAGTGTCCCGCTTTTCTCTTCCCCAATACTCCCTCTACCTGACCCCCTGTCCATCCACCTCCTCTTACTCCCTTTCCCCCCCTCCTTCTCCTTCATTCATCTTTCTTCTTCAACCTAGAGAAGCAAAAGAGACTCCATTGAAGCCTTCTCCACGAGCTTTGAGTCCAAAGACCTTTTCTCTCCGCCAAAAATGAAGTCCCGAGAGCACCTTTGGAGTTGGATCGTGTAGGGAGTTCGTACAGGCTAAATGAATCGGCACTTTCCTTATAAAATCCAAAGGTGAGTTATTATGACTTTCCTTATACATATGCTTTCGTGAATTAATTGATGTTGTTATTATTGATATAATGGTTATTTGGGGCCTTAGAAACCTTCTTGGAGTTGAGGAATTAGTTAATATTATGGAACATTGTTGTTGTTAAAGTAGAAATGATTAAAAGTGCTTAATAAAATTGGTTGAGTTGTATTAAGATGGTTTAATCATGAAATATGGAAGTAAAAATGGGTTGGAAATGTCCAGTGGTAAATGATTTGGGTTTAGGTTATCTTGGGGTTTAAATGAATTAATATAATGTGTATGAGAGTTAGGAAGTCCTTCTAGGTTGCTTGAAGCGAAAGGAAAACTAGTTTGGGACAATTTTGGTTTTGGGTTGTTGAAGGATTTTTATTCTGTTTTGAATTCTGGGCTTGGGAGCACGGAAGTCGTGCCACTGGTGGCCTCGAGTCGTGCCTTGGATGGGGACGAGTCGTGACAAGGATTAAAGGGAAGTCGTGCCTAGTGGGGACGCCTTTGTTTCTAGGGAAGGCCAAAGGGGCACGAGTCGTGCCCTGGGAGCTGAGTCGTGCCCTGGGCTGGTGACATTAGGTCAACCTTGGGCTGTTTGGAAACCTAATCCGAACTAGAACCAAAATGAAA